>VZTD01003687.1:481473-665002 GCA_013397725.1 Rhagologus leucostigma
GGGGCTGGGGGGGCAGGGGAGGGGGGGGCACAGGGCCGCAGACAGCCTGATGGGTCTGTTGGCCGTGGGAATCCCTTCTTGGGAGGAGGATGGAGACTTCGACAGAGGGATCTGCAGGTGTTTGTCCCTGCTTGAAAGGCTAGAGACAAAAGTCTTTCACGCGGGTGGTATTTATATATTTTATGTGCTGTAACTGATACAAAGCTGATTTGTGTCTTTCCACATATATAATACAGTATGTACAATGTATACGAAACAATCTTGCTGTGTTTTTAAACACAGCATTTAAGAGCCGTACTCGGTTGCATTACCCCCTGCACTGCCGTGGTCCCAGCCGGACGAGTTACCCGCTGTGGCAGCAGTAGGGGAGCCTGAGATGACTTTTGCGGAGGCAGTGGAAGTAGGAGAAAGAAAACTGCTCAGCTCTGTTTCAGAAACGGTGACAGCCAGGTGGGTTCCTTAAGTACTGATGAGCAGATTTGTTAAAAAAAAATCCTGATTTCTTATAGAAATATGGCATATGCAGAATTGCATCCCGTATGTACTTGCATGTGAGTATAAGGGAGTAAATTTGCTGCTGTTTGTTTGCTGTTGCTTTGTTAGTTCTGCACCCCATAAATTTTGGGCTGATTTCAAACAAATGAAACAGGGGTAAATTTTGAGATATTAATTCTCAAAGAAAGAACATTCCTCTAAGTTCTGTGGACATAGCTGCACAGGGGAGAATGTGCTTATGTGCAAAAAGGAAGAATATGCAGCATGTATTTCAACCATTAATACTGAAATGTCAGCATTGGGCAGAAGGGTTGTGGGACTGTTGGGAGCTGAATGTCCAGGAATTGGAAAAATCCCACTTTCAATCCAAGTGTATATTCCTGTAGGATTCAGCAGTGTCCAATAAGAAGCTAATCTCACTTGAAGCCTGTCATGGAAGACATGCATATTTATCTTCTCTCTGGATTCTCTGATGCTCTGTTTAAGACAAGCCTGAAGCTTTGGTATAATTCAGTTAAAAAATCTGACAGTCATGAGATGCAATTCCCTAAGAAATGAGGCTTCATATATGTCATTGCCTACAAAACTGTTGGTCTTATCTGCACTTACCTTTGCCTGTGTGTAGCCAATATGCTTAGGCGTGCCTTCTTCTGGCTGGTGTCATGAACAGGTAATTTCTCTAATACAGAGATGAGAAGCAGCTCCTTGAGGCTGCAGACAGTTAATGAGTGCATGAAGGAAATGATTTATAGTGTGGGCTGAGTTACGTCTTACGTGCTTTGCTGAGAGTAACTCTCATCTGGGCTATCTCCTTTGCTTCTCATGCATAAACTAGGCAGTTCGTAACCAGGAATTTGCTTGTGGAAGCAGCTCCTGGTAAGGATGCAGAAACTATCACTTCATATTGCTGCTGCCTTAGTGTTATCATCATCTTCTCAGACAGCTTCTTTGGAAGATGAGGCTCGTTGATCTACCCCTTTACCGTGCCAGCCATAATGCAGTGTTTTTTTAAGACTCTTTTTGGCAGTCATCTTTATTAAGTTAAAAACTTGAGTTTGCATAATTTGAATTCTTTTGGAATTTTGTCTTTGACAGCATTGATAACAACATCAGCTTTTAACTGAATATATTGTTTCACGAACCCAGGCTGAATGAAATGGGACCAGGCGTATCACTTCCAGCTGTTCATCCTGTCTGTTTGTTGCCTGGCTGATACGGTGCTGGTGGCAGGCGTAGCTGCGTTGCATATGAAGCAGGTAGTCCGTGCAGCTTGCAGGCTGCCTCTGTGCAGCTCAGAACCTGTGCTGATCTATATTACTATTTTGATCTGTACACTGGATTGCCTTTATGCATGACTCAGCTTCCTGTCACGGTAGCTGCCACCTCTGTGAAAGCTGAAATGGACAGATGCCTCAGAGTGGTAATCTCTTTTGCTGTCCGGCTTCAATCTGTTTGTGTTTGGGGCTCAATGTCCTAAGCTTTAGCACCTGCGAATATAAAATGCTGGAAATGAAGTACAGTGAGACTGAAATGGAGAAGATAAAGAAATGACTACAGAGAAACTAGTTTATTGCTTTACCTGAGACTTTATCAGTATAAAAGCACTCTGGGTGAACTCAGTTGGGAGATCAGTTGGTAGCTTTTCTTAAATTAAAAATAATTATTTTCTTAATTCAACAAATTAAAACAATATAAAAAATGTTATGTAAACCAAAATAAAAATCATGACTAGGATTCTTCTGTGTTCATTATAAGCATATATCAAAATTACCCTGTTTCATATTGAATAACATGTTTTTAAAATTGTTCATTTAGAAGCGATAGGTTAGAATCAGTGTCTGTATTTGAGTCTCACACTAGTTATGTGGAAACCACCCGGGCAGAGGTTCTTATCCTGTGGAAGATGGCAGAGCACTGCCTGAGGGTGTGTGTGATCCCCAAACTTTCACCCTGACTTTATTGTACTTGCAGCGGATCTACAGTCATTAAAGTTAATGCAGGAAGTATCCTTGTGTCAGACAGGAGTAAAACCAGATCTATAATTCTGCAAGTGACTTCATATAAACATGGCTTGATCCTGAAAAACAATAAATCTGCATACTAGCAGGGAATCTTTGCACATATGCACTTGGTATATATTTTTTCCATTTCAGCTTGGTTATCATTCTGTCCTTACTTGCTCCCAGTTGAGATGCATTTAAATGAAGCTACAGAATGCGTTCCTTGGTAAAACACATGAGTAAAGTCAAAGTATTCCTGATGGCCTGATCCTGCTGTAATTCAAACAGAGTAGTGCTTTATTTCTTAAGTAGTCCCACAGGAAATGGTATGATACTGAAGGTAGGAAGAACAATTCAGTAGTCCTGATTCACATCCATTGTGGCCAGTAAAAAATGCACCAAGTTGTTTGGCTTAAACCCAGCAGATAAGGGTTTGCAAATTAAAACCGGCTTTCTGAGACATGTCATTCTAAGTCAAGTTGTCTAAAAATGAGCATTACAGGTCAGTTCTAATATGTTGAAGAGCTTGGGAAGTAACCTGAGTGATATGCTATAGGTAGTGTTGTGATGCAAACTTAACTATGAGAAACACTTATTCTGTCTGCAAGCTAAATTTAAGTTCTTGTTCATATGTGTTTTAATATTTCAATATATGTTGTGGGGTATGCAAAAACACTTGGTAATAGTTCAATTTCAGTCTCACTGCTATCAGTGGAGACAGGCTCAGTACTTCTGTTGAAGGCATACCTGTAGCTGGCACTTTTGGAAAACATATACCAAGTATGTGACAGGGTCACAATAGTTGAAGGGTTCTATTTATATCTTCCAAGTAAAGTGTTTTGCCATGCACTAAAATACAGGCACTGTGGTATATACCTAAAATAGCCATCAGTTCTCCTCAGATGTTTAGAGCTTGGTTTTGCCAGGGGCTGCTACTGTCTTCATTCCAAACCAGTAACTATTTGCGGGAGTTGGGAAGGCAAAGTTTTAAGATCAGGTCAAAAATCAAGGCTTAAGGGTCAGCAAATTGACCAGCATCTCGCCTTTCGTGTAGAAATTAAAAGACTCCTGTGTAGAGTTACATCATCTGATGAAATACTAACTCGAAGCTGAGTGTTACTTTGCTGCTCCCTAGCAAGCTGGCCCAGTTTTACGAGCAGGCGACGAAGGCAGTTGCCTAGAGCGACAGACAAAGGGAGGCAATAAAATCACATTCTAAGCAAGAACAAGACCCTGTGACTCTGTGCCTGTTTTTGCCGGTTTAATGAGGACTCAGTGCATTCCCCAGGCACCATTCACCTCAAGGTGCTGATGTGCTGAGACTGAGCAAGCTCCTTTCTATAGGAGCCATGGCCATGGTTGTTTGAACACCCCATCTATTTGTGCTTGTCTCTGCTTCAACTTGCTGCTGCTGAAACTGAGTGGAGAAACTTTATATGCTCCTCCTCTGTTCCTTTTTCTTGACAGTGCTGTATTACTTTTGCCAAAATGGTTGGATTGGCAGGAGAGCAGGGACAGATGTGCTGAGACTAGAGAGCTCACAAAATTCATGCTTCACTAAAATACCCCTGTTATTATTAGCCTTGCAAATTAGGAATGACAGGCTGCTGAGACTTACTGAGTTTATATTTATGTCAAGAAACTGATTGCAAGAAATAAGACATGTCTTAGTAAATCTTACATGGGTACTGGATTGCTATAAGGACCTTTTACAGTCATCTCAGGGCTCAGTTAACATTGCTTGATGTAGACTTCCATTTTCCACCCAGTTTTGAGTGCTAAAAATGTTTCCTTCCTTTGCTCCACTGCTTGTGCTCTGACACCTCTAGACTTTTGGGAAGGATCTCTTCCATGCTGTGAATAGGTTGCTGTATTGGGCTTTGCTAATAGACTCGGTGGAGACTTGAGTATCACTGACAGTATGGCTAACAACTGTAACAGAGAACCTGTCTGGAATGACAGTCATTTTGCCGTACTGCTTTCTAGAGGAGCTGCTTGGAGCAGCAGAGTTTTTTGAGCTGACTGCAGGGACTGAGGTAATGCTGTATTGGTTTGCTCTAGGTTCACAGCTGGTTTGTCATGTCATCCGAAGGCATGCACTGAAAGCGTTGGTAGGTCAGCCTTCACCACACATCAAGGTCTGTAACAGAAAGAAAGGAAATGTATATGGATTACAAAAAAAGAGACAATTTAGTCTCATCAGAAGTTATAAGAATTTGGAAAACATACAACATTTCAGTAGACTTTGCAACTTTAGTCAATCACTGTGTCATCAAAAGGAGATTTATGGGAGGCAGATTATCCCACATTGGCCCACTGGAATGTTCTTACACTTTGTAACACTTACATTACTACGTTCAAAAGAAGATGCTAAACTTGAGTCTCATAAAACAAGGACAAGTTTGAGTTTCTGTATTTTTAATCCAGGAATGCATTTTTCTTGTGGGTGAGCCTGTAATAAAATTCTGCTAACTTCTCCATGTTCTTTGCACAATTTCATAATGATTTGTTTTAAATTTTCCCTTTTGCTATTTTGCTTTTGAATATACAGTAATGGGATATGTGTTAGGTTTTCAAATCACTTCACTTTCACAAATGCTAAGAAGAGGACTCCAGCCTAGAATATGATTTCCAGATATGGAGGGATAAGAACAATCCTGGCTTTCAGGAGCTGTCAAGCAATGTGATTATGCATCTGTACAATATACAGATTATTTTGTATTTCAAGGAAAAGAGAGAGGTTAATACCTGATTGGGTTTGTACCTTTGTAAGCGCAGCTGTACTTCATTTCCACCTCCAAGTTCCAGTTATTTTATTCTAAATCCTGCACCACTGGGAATCTGCTTTGACTCCTGGAATGACAATGGACTGGAAATTGAAGAGGTCTGCACCCTGGGTTTGTTTTTTTGTTTGTTTGTTTAGATTTTTTGGTGTGGGTGTTTTCTGGTTTTTTTAATCTCCTTTAGAAATTTTCTGTTTTCTTTGAAACTGAGCGAGGCAAACATAGCCTTTCCTGTAATGTTGTAAGTGGCTACACCACATCTATAATTTTATCTCATCTCACACTTGATTAAAAGGTTCTTCAGACCTAAAATAACATGATTAATTTTTTTGTGTGTGTGTTAGTTTCTACTGGAAGATTAAAAGAAGCCCTTTTAATTTGTGCAGAATTAGAGTTCTCTTGCACACGTATGTAGATGTAAACTCCCCGAGCATAGGTGCATACACACATGTACACACTCAAAAGACACACAAGGATGTAAGGATAACTAAATTCACAAGGAGTATGCAGTAATAAGATTTCCGTGTTAGTCATTCAAATTTGCCCATATACCTTTAAATTTTACCCTGTTGCACATAAGCGTTATAGCAACCTATAATTAACTGACCCAGTACTCTATTTTACAATCCCTTTTCATAACTCAGTGCAGAAAAGAGGGTTCATTTAATGAGCAGTTTTCAGCTCTTTGTCAGGGTGTGTTTGGAGGCATGTTTGCAGGCCACCGTGAAGACCCTGTTAGAAGCAGGTTTTTTACTTGTGAAGTCTCCCATATAATTTCCTAAGTTAGTTACTATATAAGCACTTCCAAAAGCTGAGTAACACCCAAGCCAGAAGAAGTTTCTTGTTTCATTATTGAAGCAAACTTGTTCCACTAAAGCACAGGAAAACTAACACCTAAAGTATCAATTAATTTTGGATGCCCTCCCTGAGATAGCAAGGACTGCATTTTTTCAGAGTAACTGGTATTAGATACTGAGTACAAGACATGATTTTTATCAGCTTTGGTTGTAGCTGAGAGTGTTCAGTGTTTTTGTATATCAACCTTAGGACTTCCAAGTCAGGTCCCCAGAAAACGAAGAACCTAGAATTAATGACCATGCCTGAAAATTTAAATTACTTAATTAGCATCATAGGAAATCTGGGGTGGAAGCCAGGACAAAATGTCATTCCCTCCCCCTCTGCAATGTTCACTTTCTTAGCTGTGAAAGTGGTTCTTTCCTGTAATTCCTTGCCTCATTCCTAACCTCAGCTAAAAATAAATTTGCAATCTGCTTTATTTTATAGTCCTGCATCATCCTTAAAGGTAGTTACAATAAAATAGGCAAAATACGCTTCCAAATGCTTTTAACTTACTCATCTCAGCCTCTGAGTCTTCTCACATACTTAGTCTGCTTCCCTAGGGACTTCATCCTACTCTTCTCTCTTTCTTTATCCCATTCTGATTGTCTTAACCAGTTCTTTCATACATTTCCCAGATTCCTGTCCAACGTGTCTGTCTCTTTCCATTGCCCAACACCTGCTTTCCCCTTCTTCTAGCTACAGGTCCTAATCTCTCATTTCACTGTTTTTGTGCAGTCGGAGCGTCCGTGTATTGTTCCTCCCTCTCCCTCCCCACCTTGTCCTCATTTTTTGGCCTACCACTCATTTTTAGCTCATCTTTCCCTGTGCCTTCTAGGGTTCGTGACTTCCCTTAGCTGTTTTGAGCTTCTCTTCTCCCCAGTTCCCCATTTTACTTCATTCCATCCTTTCCCCAAGGGCAGTGGGGTGGCCCCTGCTCCTCTCTGGCAGACACTTCTCCTAAGACAATGAAAAGGAGCTTTAGTCTTCTGAAATATATACTGGTAGTGGTGACAAGTGTGGTAAAGTCCCATAGGATGAGAACATTTGAGATGGACCTAAAGGCTTCTGGTTCTAGAAGTTGCTTATGGCAGCAAAGAAGATTCGCATTGCACTCCCTCTGAGGAAATGCAATCCAAATACAAACCATAAAGTAAAGGAGGAGGAGGGACAGAAGGCTGAGATGTTACTCTGCGAGTCTGTCCAAGTTTCTGTGTCACTGCTTTTGCATAGATTGTTGTGGCAAGGAATCTTGGAATCGTATCTGAAACAGAAATTAGGGAGAGGCTGAGCCTAGGGAGTACGTACGTGTCTGCAGCTGAGTTAAGAGAGGCCCATCTGCTGTGCAGGGTTTCATGAGTGTTTTCTTCTTCTAAGTGAACTATACCTACTGCACAAGTGGCAAGTGAATTTTAGATGCATAAGTCAAAATATTCACGTTGCAAGGTTGCTGGTGAATAAAATTTAACAATCTGATTTTACATTTGTGTTTGTGTGTATATATTTATTTATTTGTGCACATTACATGGAAAAATAAAATCACTGCTCTCTGATGTGTTTGCACTAATAGAAAATGATGCCATTTACACTCCATTGTTAGTGTGATTATATGGGATTTATTGACATGGCAAGTTTATTTTAGACATATGAAAACCTGAGGGAGTAAGATTATAATAACAACAATAATTTATCTTTTTAGTGCTAAGAACGAAATAAAGAAAAAAAGCAAAAACTTGCTAAGCTTCATTTAACCTTCAGGGGTTCTAGAAAAGCAGCTGTCACTTTTAAAGTCTTATTTAGTATATGCCATCCTTTTTCATCTGGATCCTGAGTTGATACTGCAGCTGTGCTGGAGGAAAAGGAAGCTTCCACCTTTCCAAGTCCAGAACAATGTACTTAATCTTGGAGACAAGCACTGAGAACAAAAGGGAGTGTCCTGGCATGAATGTGATTATTCTGGCACAGAAGTGGTGGCAGTGGATTTCTGTGTCTAGTCTACTGTTGCTAATAGTGATTTCTGTAAGTTGATGGAGCACAGAGTACCTTATTACCAAATGCCTTCACAGACATGTTTTGCAATCATTGCCATGTCACAGTTGTGCAGTGCTGTGCTCTGATGTGTTGTGAAGGCCCTTAGGCAGCCTCAATGTAAAAACATTTGCTGAAGAATCATGAAGACAACTATCATCATCCAAGGGTGAATTTTAACTCAAAATAATCTTTATCCAGAAATAAAATCTGTCATTTGGTTCATTGCTTCAGTAAAATGATTTTAAAATTTTTTTTTACAGGAGCGAGAATAGTTTAGTCTATTCTTGGCAGTTAATCATATTTGCTGAGCTATTTAAATAATTCAGTAACCCTCTTTCATGAGTTATGCATTGCTTATTGTAGGGAATTACATCAGTCTGTCCTTTCATCAATGTAGGTGTGTATAAACCAACAGATGAAAAAATAGAATTATAGAATCATCAAGGTTGGAAGAGACCTTTAATGTCATCAAGTCCAACCATCCACCCAGCACTGCCCCTGTAACCGCTAAACCACACCACCCAGAGCCAGATCCAGATATGTCTTGAACATCTCCAGGGATGTGAGTCCACCACATCCGTGGGCAACCTGTTCCAATGCCTGACTACCCTAACAGTGAAAAATTTTTTCTAATATCTAATCTGAATCTCCCCTGTCCCAGCTAAAGGTGATTTCCTCTAGTCATCTCGCTGAAAGCATGGTGGAAGAGACCAGCCCCCACCTCACTACAACCTCCTTTCGGGTACTTCTAGAGAGCGATGAGGTCCATCCTGAGCCTCCTCCAGGCTGAACAAACACAGCTCCCTCAACTGTTCCTCATAAGACAAAACATGTCCTATAGGGGACAGCAAAAATGTTTCAGGGCTCCCAGCTCTACTGTCATTGAAGGTTGCTGTCAGGGTGAGATAATGTACCAGACCCTTTTCTGCACTGCTTTTCTTCGGAAGAAAATCTGCCTGTTTGGGCTGGACAGGAGCAACAGCAGGCACCAGGCAGAGACAAGTGCCCAGATACTCACCGGCTGCTTAACTCCAGGCACCAACCTCTAACTCAATCTTTGCCAAGTTCTCTGTGAGCAGGTAAGTGTACTTAACATGCCATTTGATATTTCCTATCAGTTGAGCTGCCTGATGGGTGCAATCACTCCTTTTTAGTTTTCCTCTGTAAGAGAGTTGGCAGATGCTCTTCCAAGAGACACGGTTTTCTCTTGTTTGTCTGGATGCCAACTGAAACCAGTTGGACGGCTTTAAATCTTTTATAAAAGCAACTATGTAAAAGCTTTGCTTTAAGGTGTCCAACTACCCACAAAAAAATCTAAAAATAATAAATTCCCTCTTCTTCAGAATTAGAGCTTGTTCTCCCAGTAGGAGTGTGTGAACTTGCTTTATTGGCTTTTTTGTAGCTGCCTTCTATTGACAGAAGTGAGGCCTGAAGATGTGAAGGGACAGTTCAGGCATGTTTGGGGAACCCAACCCCAAATTCTTGAGTCTCAGTTGAGGTGGCTGTTTTTACTCCTTTTCTGTTAAAAAATAAAAAGGAATCAAAGCAATTGAAAGCATTTTATCATTCCTCCCCAAATTCATTTGTTCATGAAAGCACACAAAAATGTGAAAGATGAGATGTGTCTTCTTTTGAGGACGTGAGTACACCTTGTGATTTCAGTAGGAGACAGAACACAGCTAGAACTGGGATGAAGCACATACAATTAAATAAATTACTAAATCTGAGTCAGGAAGACGATTCTTTCCAGGCAAGGCAGGGCATTGAGTGTATTTACCCCACAAATTCTCATGCCTACAGTAATTGTGTGTCTTTGTAGTGCAGTATGCACTACAAAGTATGCAGGCTTCAGTTTGTTACTGGTGTTGAAAATTGTGTTATGGTGTATTATGATATGCAGCCAAGTAAAATGGATTTCCTTTAGGTTTTCTTTGCTCCAAATATATGTTATGTGTTCTCTTCAACTTACTGACAGAATTGTCTACTGAATGAAGTATGGTCAAGGTGTCAGGATTTAACTCCCAGGCCTGTCAACATTTGCAATGACTAAAAAAGTTAGGACTAGCTCATCTGAGAAATTTAAGGATATAATTCCAGGTGATCATGATGAATATTTAGCTGCTGCTGAATCCTTAGTTCCATAATTGCTAATTTAGGTCATTCAGCCTTATGGTTTCTGAGAACCTCCTTCCTCAGAACATAATTCTTTCCAAGGAGATGCAGAAGCTAGGGAGTCAAAGCTGCAGCTGATGACTGAATAGGTTTAGCAGTAAGTTTACATACATCATTTCCTCATTAGTAAGCTGTAAGGGAGCTGAGATACAAGCTGTAGTATCTCCTCACCTCACAGGAATGATGGAAGCATTAGAAATCATGAGAAAAACATAAGCACAAGACCCTCCAGGTTGCACTGGATGTCCATTAAAAATTTCAGTAGTTGTGATCCTTCAAATGAAAGAACTTAATTAAAAAAATTGAAATAATCTAATTTACCAAATCAGGATTTGGCCAGGACAATGGACTTGAGTCTACTAGTCTTGAGAGGACTACTTTTGGTACTGTCATAACACAACTGCATGAGACATCATTTAACTCTTCACCTGGAAAATAGCAGTTCAATCCACATTCTGTGCTAAATTCAGCTTGTGGCACTGGATCACTGAGAGCAGATAGGTGTTACAAGTTACCACGGCACCTTATTGGTGATTTCCACTTCATGGTTCCCTTGAGCAGCAGTATCTTCTGCGTTTTTCACAACACTGCATCCTGGAATGGTGTGTTTGTATTGTGTTCCTTTTTCAATTTTTGTTTTCAGGTATAACACTGAAACTGAGTTTTTAAGATTGAATGTTTTTCTTTGAAGACACAAACTTGAGGTGTGAAACATGAGCAGCTCAGAGCGGGTGCTGGGGCTATTTGCGTTGTTGGGTCTGTCCACCTCTGCAGCACTGCTTGGCAAGTAATGTGGCTGCAGTTTGGCGGTATTTTGGAATGCCAGCGGCACACAGGTTTCTTGACATAGGTGTGACCTGTATTTAGGAATGAATTAAAGTTTCATTCTTCATATTAAAGGTGTTATAGAGCTTGCTTGCTGCTCTCCAAAGGAGATGGGCAGCTGAGCTGTTCAGAAGATAAAAGCACACTGCTGAATAATCTGTTGAGCAAATAAATGTCTGTGCCTTCAGAGTGCAGCAATATCATGATTGTTCAGAGAAAACAGCACGGAAAATGTCTGACAATAGTAAAGTCTCAAAAAATTTAGTCTCATAAATTTATTACTCACAGAGTTAATTATGTATCACAGTGAAATGTATAAAGCTGTTTACTTTTGTACTCTTAAGGGCTTTTGGGACATTTTGAAACAATATAGAAATAGATGGCACCTTATAGCTGTTACATTTCAGAGTCTTGCTGTGTTTTCAGGACACACTAAGATGATCAATGACAATATTTTCTTTTGGCCATATAGATTCAGCTCTCTTCAGTCCTCACATCTGCCTCTCCAACTAGGACTGACTTCTATCTCTGTCAGGATGTGCTTCAACTCAAGGAGGATTTTCATTATGTACACTCAAATGGCCATTTCTTCAACGGACATGTTATTTTCTCTGAAATCCTGTTTTCTTGGACCCTGCAGGAAAGCACTGGAGTGAGAGATACCATGAATTATTTATTGGAGTGACTGGGTCAGGTATGTGGCAATAGTGTATTTCAAAACAGTACAAAACAGTGTGCAGTGAATAGCAGTAGTTTGATGTGATTTTCTGCTTATAGTGGCTGTTCAGTCTCTAAGAACCAAAATTGAGAGTGTATATTGAAGTGGATGTTGGAGTGTTTTCCTGTTTTCTGACATGGCATGAGCTTTATGTGTTCTTAAAGCTCAAGGCTTGGGGAATGCTCTTGTTCTGTCTACAGTGTCTGGCTTGCTAGACGCAAGCATTCAGCTCTACCTGTGGCTTCCAGAGTAGCCCACAACTGAGGAAGAGGAAGAACTGCTAGGAAAACAAGCTGTGGGAAATCCAAGCATTCGGGAAAAGAGTGTCTCGACCTGGAACATTCTTGTGGACTCCTCAGTGAGAATGCCACTTGGGAGGACATGCAGGGGAGGATCCTGTCTGTAGTCTACCAGGGAAGGTTAGCATGGGAGGTGTTATGATCCAATTGTTGCAATTATTAGAGATGCCTCTGCCTGAATTAAGGTGCAAACAAGACCATATGCCAAAGTCAGTAGTAAGGATTTTATTTAACAGTAAATATGAGGTAGAGAGAGGTAGAAAGAAATAGGGAAAAGAGAGAGAGGGGGAGAGAAAGAGTGGCAGAAAGACAGATTCTGTACAAAGATAATCACCACTTCTGTAGATCCAGTAGCATCTCATTGGTCCTCTTCTTCTGGTCTTCTCAGTGGTGAGGGTCCCACAAAACAAAGAGTTCAGTGAGTGAGGATATGTTCAGGTGCAGGTGGGAACACCCAAGCACCTTCCCTGGGAGGAGTTTTACATTTTCTTTTGCAGCACTGGATCTGTTGCAACATTTGTGGATCATGCGCAGTCCTCTGGTAGAAGGCCTCAGAAATGCGTCTGAGGGGCACTTCAGGGGTCTTTGATGGTTTATGAACCCTTCTGAAACATGACAGATGCCTCTCATGTGAATGTGGTCTTCCTTTGGGGTGGTGGGGAGTTTTACAACCAAGCTAGTTTATGTAAAAGAAGACAATTGGCGTGATAAAAAGCACCATCTGCAGGGTCTGCTTCTTATCCGGCCCAAAACTCAGTTTGTAGTCTCTGATGGTTGATGTTCACTCCCTCCGTTTTATGCAGACCAGAGGTTTTGCCATCACACCCCCAAAAACTCTCCTGCTTCCTCTCGGTTCGTGGGGAAGAATGTGGAAACCCAAACTTAACAAATGAGTCTGTGGGCTATAGCCTCCTCCAGCCTTGTTTGCATCTTTTTAGACCTGAGATAATTGGACTACAGTACCACCTTTATTTTATCTCAAGTTCCTGTCAGGCGGCTTAACTCACAGTCCAACTTCCCAAAATCCAGGAGGCATACTGGATGCATACACCCCAGGGAGGGTAGGCTTTGGTTGTGCAGATGAGCAGTTACTTCTTTGCACACTTCACTACAGTTGAAAAAGTCCTTTGGTGATCTTAACAGTGTTCAAGAATTATAATTTTTAAGTCTGTTACAGGAGGCCAAAGAGCGCACACTGCTGGGAGGGTTCCTGGGAAATAGTGAAGGAGGTCAGGTTGTCCACGGGAAGAGACAGCTTTCCATTGATTTAATGGGCTAAGTCTTCAGTGCTACATAGAGAACGTAGTCCTGTTCTCCTGATATTTGTCTCGAGCTGGTGGCAGAGGATGACTTGTAAGCTTTATAAGACGCTACTGGACCTTGATATGACAAGAAAAAGGGAGCCCTGGAATATGTATTTACTTGAATCAGCCAATTTGCTCGTTTGTCCAGAATGTTAATTATTCCTTGGGGAAAAAAAAAACCCCAAAATGAACCAAAACCATATTTGAAGACACTGTAAATCCAGGTAGCACACAGTTGTCATTTATTTTTCACGAGAAAAAAAGAAAGGTCTATTTTTGTTCTTAAGCAATCTTTTCACTTTCCTTCTTTTAAAGCACAATGACAGTTAATGATTAATAGACACAGTCCACAGTGCTGCCAGCAGGAAGCCAGCATAAGTGTGGAGGAAGTCTAAATAATTGAAGGGAAAAGGTGACAGAGGCAGCCATTAGTTCTTCTGGGTAAGAAATTCTTCATTGCCTGGCTATTTGCCCAAATGAAAGGGAAAATCTACCATTTGAGCAGCACAGTCTGTAGACTTCATTATGCACTTCTCTTGGGGACAAAAGAAACAACTGGGCTCAGTCTTTTTAAATTAAGAGAAATTGGTGCAAAATCCCCTCATTTCTAATTGTGTCACAACACGTTACTGGGCTTGCAACATAACCAGCTTGTCAGAAGTAACCGGGCAGCATTCCAGAAACAAACACCCTACAGCAGAATGAATGACATCGCACTGGACACTTGCCTTCACAGAGTGACTCCCCTCCTAGACATCCTGGTGGTCACAGGGGACCCTGTGTACTTGCAAAGGAGGCTGGTAATTTTTAGGACTGAGCAAATAAAGTGGCAAATGTTGAGCAGAACACTAGCTTCAGTAGTTTCACCAAACTGGGTGACAAAACTCAAAATTATCCAAAATAAACAAAACAACAACAAAAAAATATTTAAAGAAAATAAAAAGAGCAAGCTCTTGTGTTTTTTCTGAATTGTGCATTCTGGAACTCTGTGTCATGGGCTTAAATGGACTCTGTGTCATGGAGAATATCATTTCATATTCTTACAGGGAGAATGAGGATCCTTTCCAGCATTTTTTGAACAAACTGTGGATTACCGTCTCATCTGACACTTGGCATAATTTAGTTTCCTTTAATTTCTACTCATAATTTAACAAGTGGCATATCACAGGCTGTCCTATCTTCTATAGAAAAAGTTTTCTAGAGGAACTGTTAAATGTGCTCATTTGACTTGTGATGTAAAATGAGAGGGTGGAAGCAGTAGTTACATCCAGCTCTAGACAGCATCACATCTTGGTCAAAGCCCTCCAGGCCTGTAAGGTGATTGCAGCAGTAGCAGTAGTGCCCTGTGCCATGAAAGGGAGGAGTGTTGCTGCCTTTCCCTTTGGTGTGACAGCTGACGTTTTTGTCAGTTGTAGTGTTCTGGGCAAAAGCTGTGGTAGCAGGTATGAAGAGAACCATTCAGCAAAGTAAATTTGAGATCCTGGACTGTGGCAGGTTTTCTTGAAGACTTTGCATCTGCTACTATCCTCCCGATGAGGTTTTGATGCCTCTACTCAGCCCTGGAGAGTCCTCATGGGGAGTGCTGTATCCAGGTCTGGGCTCCTCAGTACAAGAGGGACATGGATCTCCTGGAGTGAGTCCAGGAGGTAGTGAGGGGCTATGAAGATGATAAAGGGACTGGAGCATCTCTCTTGTGAGGAAAGGCTGGATGTGTTCAGCCTTGAGAAGAGACAACTGAGATGTCATCAGTGTGTATAAGTATCTGAAGAGAGGGTGTCAAGAGGATGGAGCTCGGCTCAGAGGTGCCAAGCAATAGGACAAGAGGCAATTGACAGAAACTGATGCACAGGAAGCTCCACTTGAATATACGGAAGAACTTCTTTAAAGTTCAGGTGACTGAGCACTGGCATAGCTTGCCCAGAGAAGTTGTGCAATGTTGTTGTGGAGTCTCCTTCTCTGGAGACATTCAAAACCCATCTGCACACAATCCTGAGTAACATACTAGGATGACCCTGTTTGAACATGGAGGTTGGACCAGATGACTTCCAGTGACCCCCTCCAACCTTACCTGTTCTGTGATTCTGCAATTCTGTGATTCTGTAATTCTGTGATTCTGTGAACTGGAACTAATTTTTAACACTTTTTCATGCAGGATCTCTTGAAAGTTTAAAAAAAAATCTGCAGAAATACAAGATCTGCCAAGCATAAGCTTGTACTTAATATTCTGGTGAAGAGGCTATTTTCATTGCACAACTTTTTTCTGTACTGGCATGTAGGTACTTACACATGTTCACTAAGTGCTCATCAAATGGAAAGTCTGTGACCTTGTATAACATTAATGGCTCTCCACAACCCAAGCTGTATGTCTGCTTGAAGTATTCCAGACAAGTGCTGAAACAACATAAAGGAGGATAGTAGAGGTTACTGCTTTTTAAAAGGAGTTTTAAATGAAGTGGAATCACAAATGTATGTTTGATACTTTTTGCAGAGGAGTCACACTCATTGATAATAGTAAGAACAAAGGCTGAAGAGAGAAACTGGAGTTAAAGGGCTTTGTTTGAGAGCATAAGATAGTGCCAGTTCCTTGGATCTCAATGAGAAGGCAAGACACGAAAAGAGAGAAAAAGTAGAAGTAAAGTAGCAAGCAAAGTCAAGCTAGAGAAAGTTATGGAGGAGGAAAGAGGCTGTGGTAGGAGAAAGATGGTTGAATGCACAGGAGTAGGAAGAGCTCCACAGTCCAGACTCAGAAACATTTAGCTTATTTACAGACAACCCTTATGTTATGTCATGAATGAAAGTCAATGATATATTCTGTTGCTTATTTAAATGTGAAAGATCTATAATAGTATTTCCTGGAGGTATTTTGCCTTCAGAAACTCAGGATGTAGCAGCCACCTTCCCACAGTGACAGTCAGTGTAGGAAACTGCAGAGAGGCCGTGTCCTGATCCCACCACTATTTCCCATCTGGTAAGGTTGAGATAATTTCCTTTCCCTGCTTAAAAATGTTGCAGCAAAAGGCAGTTGCAGGAAGATACCAGAGCAATTCCCAATGGAAGGGTCTTAGAGAGAGGTTATAGAAGGATGTGAGGCAAAAAAAGCTCTTTGAAGGATGAAAGACGGAGGGTAGCCTTAGGACCTAACCTGGGGACATCCAGATATTAAAGAGGGGGTACATCTAGTCTTAATTGAGAGTGAATTGAAGACTTTTGTTGAATTGAGTTTTCTGAAGCAAAACTCACGTGTTTACTGTGATCTTCTAGAGGAGGTGGAATATAACTATTTCTTTTGAACAACATTTTTTTATGCACATAGTTTGCGTATTTAAACTATTACAGCAGTTCTAATGCCATTCCTAACAGAGTTAAATTACAGAAGAGAGGCTTCAATTTTATTCATCAAATAACACCTAGTAAGTCTTCAGGGATTCTGAGTGAGACTGGGGAAAAAATAAAAATCATAAGTGATCTGTTTTGATTGCTACTTCTGTTATGTTTCTTTTCTAATCCTGAGGTATTTTTTCTACCATTTTAATATATTTGAATTTGTTAAATTATTTCTAAATATAGAAAAGATGAAAACTTCAGGAACTATCTGTAAGACTGCTTCCATATTATACTTTTTGAGGATAGTTTTCATTAAAACCCCACTGTATTTGCAAAGAACTCTGAAACTGATTTATTAAGTTTCCTGGGCACTCTGCAGTTCTCAATGGATATTTTCCTGAGCTCCTGTGACTTCTGTAAGTCTCTCCTCATTTTGCACAGGAGATATTGATGTATCAACCAGCTTGCTTCAGCTGATGAGAAAGTCTGTATTAGAGGTGGGTACTACCAGATTTCAAATCCCAAACTAGTATTTTAAATGCACATTTTAAACAGGTCACTGCTCAGATGGATCATCATAGTAATTTCAATTTGACTTCCTTACACGAATCTGATTAAAGTAATATTTTCAGTGCATCAGTATACTTAACTCATTCTATTATCGTGTGCTTTTTTGAGGTAGAAAAGGTGCTGCAGGTGCCTTCTACTTCAGTTGGCTTGCAAAGAGTTCAATCAGGTTTTATTCAGTGAAGAGTATCTCCATCTAAAGAGTTCTCTTACTCACAGAAAGGTCAGTGAAATCATAAGGGAACCATCAATGTTTCCATTCCACATCCATGCTGTAAAGTTTAAAGATGCTCCTATCCTATCTGCTAGCAAGAACTTCCTCAACATTTCTCAGAAGCAAAGGAGAGTCTTTTTCTCTGTTTAGAGGGAACCATCTGTCTTTCAAGCTCTCAGCTCTAGAATTAGTTGAGTGGGCATAAGTGTAGGCTTTTCAAGACCCACTGCTCATGTACAGATGTGCAGGCACTAATACGGCGTTAGTAAGCGAGGTCACTGATGAAGGCTGGGTCCTTACCCTCTCTAAATATATGATGATGGAAATTTTTTTTCAGATCAGAACTGGACTGGAACCATTTTGTTTTCAAAAGTTACAAAGTAAATTGTTTTTAAACATTCGTGGTTTTTTCAAAATTAAAAATGCTTGCTACACTTTGGAGATATTCTATGAACATCTAACCCTTGTCTAATTCATGTTGGCCGGTAATGGCCTCATCCAATTCATGCAGGCCAGATGCTGAATTCACTGAGGGGTGGTCTAAAATTCCAGGGTTTGTGTTGGATAGAGGTAGGGGTTTTAGATTCCCAGCTCCAGTGCAGAGCCAGAGTCTTGGGTTATTTATCAAAAGATCCACCCTGAAAATATGGACCTTGAAAGAGCTGTGCTTTTGTCTTTGGGAAGGTTCTGGGGACAGGCACACCACTGAGGGATTTTGATTCCACTATAGGCTCCATGACCTAGAACACTTAGGCCTAGAACTCTCAAGCATTTGGCAAAAGCTTGTCAAGTCCGAGACATTTTTAATCAAGGTTTGTGTTCCACGCATTGACATTTTCTGACAAGTATTCATCAGAAAATTTCCACTGAATTTAATTCCTAAGTAACAGAAGGCATAAAATTTCACCAAGCAGTCCTCAACAATAGGATGTATTTGGGTCAAACTACAGCATGCATCTCCAGTGCTAAATTAATATCCTCTCTCCTATTGTTAGTCCAGGCAGCTCATAGCTAGTCAGAGCACAAGATAAGCTGATATTAAAAATTACTGAGCAGTGGCTTAAATGACCAGAGAAGTGTTGGTGTATCATATAATTACCTTGATACATGAGGAGGCTCTGTTATTACTTATTCAACTTATATATTTTATATAGAGAAAGCCACTGTACTATGACTTTGGGCTCATTTACATGCCTTTGTCTAGCCAGAATTAAATGCAAATTTTAGGAGAAAAGTAACATTGAAATGTCCAAAAAAAAGGATTCAGATTGTTCAGGTATTCAGAAGAGAGCTTATGAATGAGGATGATCCTCTACTGATTTAATTATAAGTGGTGTGGGCAATAATTTAAATAAGTTTCCTTGAAGAACGTAAAATGAGATTTAAAAAATATTCTTATAGTAGATAACTGTAGGTTTTCTTAGGATTTAAGCTTAAGTTCCATACTGTATTATCACCCCCATATGGATTATCTTTGACTCACCCACCTAGACACCACAAACTGTTGGTGACAGCCTCTGGAGCTCCTGCTCTGATTCCATGCTAGATTATTTTAAAATAGAGATAGCAACGTTTCAGACTTACTGTCCATAGATGTGACTCTGCTGTGGGAGCACAGTCGGACATAATAGTACAGCTACTTTACTGCTTTGCTGGAGGGATAAGATTTTTAACACCTGCTCCGATATGAATGATACATTTACTTCTCATATCTCTACACTGAAAACTCATTTTGCTCTGAAGATAAAGGTAGTTCCTTCTGTCAAATCACCAAACACCCCCATTTCCACTCAGGAACCTGCTGACCCCTCAGAAGCAACCCATTCCTCCCAAACTCGAATCGTCTGGTTCCAGATGGAACAGGTCCATGCAGTGGAACAAAATTTTGAAGTAAGTGATTGACTAAAACTACATGCATGCCCTGGCTGCCACATTTTCAAATTTCCCCTAATATGTCAGTCTGTTTAGAACAGATACTTACGGGGTAGTTATAGCTCTCCTGTGGGAGGAAAAAGTATTCAAGCTTTTTACAAGAAGAATGTCAGCCTTATTAAGAGGTTACAGAACAGAAAGGAAAAGGTTTATTTAGTACCCAGAGAGCAAGTCACGAATATGAAGGAGGCCAAATGCCAGGTGAGAAACCACCTGGCTTAATCTCGACTTAGTTTTTATACTTCGTATCATATTTTTGTGTGCTTGGATGACTCCAAATCTAGCATGTGGTAACACTGCAAGCTCTGGTAGGTATGTATGAATATGGGGTTGGGATATAGGTAATGCACAGAGACCAGCAGTGGGGAAGGGCATATAATCCCTACACTAAGGAAAATGTGTTTCTTGAATATATACTGGAGTATGTTCTGTGTGTAGCAGGCCACAACAAGTCATCCATACATAATACGAAAATGCCTGCTGGGGAGATATTCAGTCTTTAGAAGCAATTCATACTTAGAAGTCCATAAAGCAGAATTTAGGAGGCTACAAGAATGTTTCATTCTCCTAGGAATGTATTTGCTGTTATAAAATCAAATTCTTCATGTTAACACTCAAGTTTCTTTCATCATTTTTCTACTCTAAACAAAATTTTGGCTGAGGGTTTTGTTTAAAAGTCGGAAAGCTCTGCAGAAGATAGGAGAAAAAAGGCATTGGCAAACTAGCTACTGTTAAGCTAAATCATACTGTGCAGATCTTCTGTAAAAAGCTGGCTCCAGAACTTACCGTGCTCCTTAAATTAGGTCTGTAGTAGAAAGCAAAATTATTTGCATTAGGAGCAAATTAATTAATTTCCTGTTCTCTGGGATATGCCTATTTTGGGAGTAATTCTTCAGTGTCAGTTTAGCCACAATATTTATATGTGTCTGTACACCTCTTCTGAGAGAGAGCTGGTAATCCATCCTGTTAAAGGCTTAAATACTTCTTTGATACTAAAATATTTTTCTTTGTTCCATAAATATCTGATGCCACTGAAGTGGGATATCCTGCCTAATGTGACAGTGAGCTATAAACTTGGAGCCGATGGGCGATGTCAAAGTGAGCCTTTTGCAAAGCAATTAATGTGATAAAACTTTTAGAAACACATTCTATAGGCTTATAAAAAGATTTGTTAGCATTGTAGATACCTGGCAAGAGATTTCAATTCCTATAGTTGGCTTTAACAGCTATAAGAGGGAATTTTTAAAATGTTTCAGGAACTTTTAGCAGTGTTGATCCCAGCAGAACAGTGAATATGGTACTGTGTAGAACAAGCACTTCTCTGAGCATTTATCCACCCAGCATTTATGTCTTGACCCCAAACCCCAGCTGCACTGGCCTCTGCAGGGACTGCACCCTTTAGATTTACCTGAAACGGAATTATAGATTAATTAGGAACTTAGTGTCCACTTAATCATGACTCTTCTGAAGAGGAAGAAGGGGACCCTTTTTTTGAGAGGGTCTCATTAAGTTCGGTGGATGCTGGTTCAAAGTCTAAAAGTACCTCATCTCTCCCCTTCACGACCCCATCCTAACACCCAAACCCCAGGCTAAGTACTACAGATGGGCAAAATGGCCTCTCTGATTCTTCTTGCAATGGGTTTTGTATAGTCAGGGGAACATATATCTCAGACTTGTTAAAATAAAACACAAAGTGTCAGTAAAAGTAGCATCATTTTGGTAATTGTATTCATATACTAGTAAATGCATTGTGCACTTGCTTCATACTAAAACAGAAGTATCATTTTAATTTGGTCTTCTCATTTAATTTTCTCTTCTTAGTATTGGCCAGAGAAGTAAATATTTTCTTTCTTCATCAAGCAGAAATTCAACAGAAGTAAACTTAAATGGTGTTTGAACACGCTGTATTAGTCTTGTAGGATTTTACATGAAGAAAAATATGTGTCCATATCAGTGATTATATCACTGTCAGATTGCTGTCCCGAGTAAGACATGAGGACAAGTTGGATCAAGGCAATATTTGTAAAATACAAGACAAATGTTATTTCAAATGCATGCTGATATTTATTGAGGTCTTGCAGAGTCATCATTGGATTTAATTCAATATACAGGTCTGTGATAAAAACAACAGCAACAGCAGCAACTCTTGCACTGCTGCTTTTTCTGCTTTGGGGATTTTAGCAATATTACAGAACAATTGCCAAGGAAGAGAAAAAGCTTGGAGTACTCAAATTGTGGCATTGTACCAGAAGAAAATAAAAAGAAATTGGCAACTTTTTACAAATCAATGTTACATTTCAGTTGGAGGGAAAAAAAGGGTGTTAACATGTTTCAGTATTTATTTGATGTGCTATGTATTTAAGGGAGCATTTTAATACTATTCATTATATATCATCTGTTTAGAATATAAGATACCACCCCAACTGGTATTACTCTTTGACAGTCTAGGTGTATTTCTGAATTGAAACTCTTAAAACCCTCTTTTTAAAAAAAAAATGTTGTGATCTTGGCCTTTGTAGAAGACTCGGTATAATTTAGTTTTTTCTTTTATTTTTATGTCACACCAATGTACATTAAAACATACACTGGTATGACATAAAGGATCTGTTAATGACTTTTGGGTGAATGAATTTTAACTCAATACCTAAGGTGTGTCATTTTCCAGCAGATAAGCCAAAATTTATGCTATTTAGTTCACCAAGAGGTGGCAGCCTTCACTCAAGGCCCTCCAGACTCGTTCTCTGCTACAGGTTGACCAGATGTGTACCTGTTGTTGACGTGCATGTGCAGTTGTTGGTGAATATCTGGAGATGGATCCTCAGACTCTCTCAACACTACTGGTATTCTGTATTATTGATTTGATAATAACTGGGAAAAGACAAAATGTGTGTCAGCTATTGTTTGTTTGTTTGTTTGTTTGTTATAGTTCTTTCTGTGCAGCTTGTATGGAAAATCTAACATGAAGAGTTTTAGGTAGGATTTTTGTGGGTTAGTTTTCTAAAAGTCAGATATCCAGTTTAAACAATCATTTGGGCTGTTGTCATTCATGATGAGAGAAAATCTCCGCTGACTCTAAATTGCATCCTGAGAGGCTTTAGGAGATATGAATTGAATAGCTAGTTAAACATGCCCATCTCTCCCTGCAGACTGTGGAGGAAACTGAGGTAACTAGTTTAGAGTAGGTCTGAAATTGAAGAATGAAAGTGAGATGTCCTGAATATTTGTGTCTTTAAATTCTATCTGAAGGCAAGCATTCATTTTCCTATTTCTTCTAAGGTCTTGCAGGCATGTGTGTGAATGAAAGAGACATAAACAAAATATTCCTGCTGGTCTTCATTGCCTCTTATTTATATTACGAAGAGATGGTGAGAAAAAGCACATCCCAATTTTTCTGGACGTTTTGCACCTTTCAGAAGACAATGTTTTGATTATTTTGTGAAGATTCTATAAAATTTATAGCTAAATAAAGTTTCTAAAACATTATTAAGGCCAAAGAGTATCTGAGATTGGACTACATATTGTGAGATTTTGATTCCTTATGCTTTGCATTGTGAAATGTGCAACAGCTTTTAGATTTTCTGACCTATGAGGATGACTACTGATAGAAACCAGATTGAGATATGATGCTCTGTTTGTGATTTAATCTCCCATATGCCTTTTGAAAGCAGATAAGTAATTTCCATCATCACTTGCATTAATGCAATTCTGGAAAAACATGTTGGAGAGTGATTTCTCTCTTGGTCATGACAGTTCTTGACATTTGCAGAATTCCTTTGGTAGCTGAAACAGAAACATCACAGATGAAGCAGTGGAAGGGCAGAAGAGTTGGCACAGATAATCCAGTGACTGTAAGAATAACGCAGCTATGTGGGTATGCTGCCAGCATCTCATTAGATCACAACGCACTTCCCCTGTTTCTGTGACCCCCACTGACACTGTGCTATCACACATTACTGGCTTTCATGTCATTCTGGAGGTCCTTGGAAAGGTGATTTAAAACACAGCAGTTGCCAGTTTTTAAAGTGCTCCCCCATTCCCCAGTTTTAACACTAGCAGTTTTGAGGAAAGTAGATGTATTTTATCTGTGATGGTTATGCTCCTTGTAGTTTTCTTATTTCTAGGAATAAGATCTGAACTGTACGTTTGTACTAAGAAACTCTGAAAGATATTTATAATGGTCTTAGTATTATTTGTGCACTTCAGAGGCTTCTCATTCTGACTGGAGACAACATATGCATGTCTTAGGCTATTCAAATAAATGAATGTCTGGGCTGGAATAATCTGTGTAGGGATGAAAAGGAGAGGAAGGTTAAAAGCTAAATGAGATCATTCAAAAGATTTACAATCAGCTGTGAAAGCTCTTTCCCTGCACTAAAGCTAATCAAGACAATGAATTTTCATGTTTGTCTTGTACTGCAGAGGAAATTGAATCAGATGTCTCCTGGGGATTCCGTTATTATTTGGTATTCACACGCTGGCACCCACACTTCTTCAGCTGCGGGCAGCGAGAGAACTTTGCAGCACACACAGTAGCTAGGCTTCTTGCAAGAAAGTGAAGTAACAACACTTCCCAACAATCCCAAATGTATATTATCTAATGTAGAGAGGTCCAGCACTTAGATAATGAATGTGTTCATTCCCACCTGTTGAGTGGTCCAGTTTTGTCAGCTGTATGGGACAGATTTGGGTTTTAGGATCCCTCGTGGGCTGTGTTTTGTTCTCACTGCTAGGTGTGGGGGAATGGATGTTGCCTGACACAAGGAGCTGGTTTGCACTGCTGGGATGTGGATGGGCTGATGCTTGGGACTGGCGGCAAGAGGTGAAGGATTTGCACCTGCAGCAGCAGCAGCCACATTGGTCCCCCGTGGCAAAGCACAGCTGGGGCAGAAACAGGAGGAGACACTGTTCAAACATTATGCTTTTTAAATTTATTTTTTACATAAGACTGCTATTCTATTGCTGTTTCAGCTTTTTTTTTTTTCTTTTTTTTTGGAGAGGGGCACAAAGTAAAAAGTGACCCTTTTAGTGCCTTGGGTAAAGAGAGAAACTACAAAGTAGTAATTCAGCTGAGACCATAATATACATGCCCAGCTAAAGTTAAAGCTGGCTCAGGTCATCTGTTTTAGAAGATTAGTCTTGGTTGGGATTAACTCTCCCTTGTGCTAGCACATCATGTTTTGGTAGTTAAGACTTATTCAGTCAATTCCTTTCTGGCATCTCAAGATTCATAAACTATAAACCAGTCTTTGGCTTTTCAGAATCTGCAAAAGGCTTAAATCAGTAAAAGAAGATAATTCAGCAATTCCTGGCGCATCAAAATGTCACAGCATAACTGTCCTGTTTTTATTAGGTCCAGAAGATATAATGAAGACTTTTTTTTTTACAAAAAGAATGTGAGTTAGTATTTTATTTAAGAAAATATGTTCCAGATTGCACAGAACTACAGTTTTCATAGATCATTTGAGAAAAGCTAAAAATACCCCCCTCCGAGCTGCTACTTCATAAAAGATAGATAGTCAATACAAGCATTTTTTAAAAAGCAATGCCATTAGCTTTCTCTAAGTGAAAATGGAAACCAGGCAGGGTTTCATTAGAAAGAACTAAGTTATTGACATTCCAGCTCTTTCTAAGCTATGAAAGCCAATTAAAGCTGCTATAGACTCATGGCATATAATGACAAATAGAGTCAGCCCTCCCTGCTGCCCCATGGAGCGGGTGTTCCCCATCCACCTCTAATGGGGAAGTGGGCAGGCCTGGTGACACCTGCACCTAGAAATAAGGAAACCTAGACCACTATTCATGTGTTTTCCTGGGGTTTGCCTTGTGCTCTTTGCCTCTCTTGCAGTAGGAAAGGTAAGGGGAAGATTGGTTTGCTGACACTGGTGGGGTTTTTTTGTTTGTTTGTTTGTTTTGGTTTTTTTTAATGAGAAATTCTGTAAGTGAGCTATAAGTTTCTGTCTGCTTGTTCCCTGGAAATGGAAGGAGAAAAGGGTAAGTAGAAGTTTGCTTTCCCAGGAGCTAAGGAAGAAAAAGAGACGGACAAAAGTTCCTAGGAAGTGGCTCTGGGTTTCTTTTGAGGAAGTGCCTCTGGGTTTCTTTTTGAGGAAAGCTCTAGGAAGTAGCTTTAGAAAAAGAAAAGAACAGAGGAATCTTGAAGGTGTGGGCATGTTTGTGTTGTTGTAGTATGCTTCATCATATCTGGATTTTTAGTTCTGAACATAGGAGACATACCCTGTGAATGTTTCTGGCTGTTTATATAAATCAAGAGGGAATTAATGACTCCATTAGGAGAAGTTGGAGAGAAATGTAATTAAGTGTACAGCTGTGTAAGAAAAGAAGCTGTAGCTTATCGGTGATAAAGGAGGTCTGCTCTACTGGCTTGTGATGAGGAGTTTTCCATTGAAGTAAAAGAGGAAGGAGGAGAAAGAGAAAACTTGTAAAAAAGCTTTCTGGGTCAAGTTTTTATGATTTTTCCACTTGGGGTGAGCTCACTCCATAATGCCATGCTTCTACAAACGTATACAGGCTGTCTTGAAATGGAATCTACAAGGGCTGAGGAAGTGCTTTCATGCGTTGTAAGCTTTGTAAAGTGATTGCTATTGATAAAGAATCGTTCAACCGCATATCTGGCACCTTTATCAGGTGATTGTGCTTAGAGGTTATTGCTCTGCTTCAGAAAAAAAGAGTCTATGCAAATATGTAGGCAGGGTTTCTTTACTTACAGCAGCTAGAGCACTAATAGCGTAGTCAAATTTGAACAGGCTTTCCTGTGGAGATGCTTTTTGCTAAAGTGCAAAATACTCTTCTTTAATGATTGAAAATATCTTTAAATCAGGAGGTATTGAGCCATCTTCTCCTTCTCTATATGCACACCTCACACAGACTGGTTTGCTGCTAACATAGTGAGGTGAACTTGGATGTCCCTATCCTTCCTGCAAGAGGGGTTTGTGTGTAAGTGAATTTGGCTCTGCAGGATGCTTGTACTGCCTTTGCATGTGGCAGGAGAGAAAGCAGATCCTTTGTCAGGAGAAGGTGAGGGGAGAAGGAGGCTTGCTTGGTTTTTAAGTTGGTCAGTAACCACTGAGTTGGGCTGATTATCCCTATCTGATTGCAGAAATAAAAATGCTATGTGCTTCTCTCTGACTGTTCTCTCAATTCAGCAAGTTTTACTTTGTGTTGAAGGCTAGCTTTCCCCTGAGGCAGCCGTGATAGACCCCTTTCCAGTCTGAGTTCTTGTCCTGCTTGGTCAGCCATACAGGTGAGTGAAGCTTATGTCTGGGCTCTGAGTGAGTGAGCAGAGCTAGTGGTTTAAGTTTTGCAGCAGCTTCCTGAAGACTGGCCTCTGTTTTTGTGGAAGGTGCTTCCCCATGAGGTAACTGTGAGCTTGGGTGAAAGAGTTGCTCAAAATCTGTGCAGTGAAAACTCTAAACCACCCCTTGGAAGGAGAATTGGTGGCTTAAAAACACCTGAAAGTTGTCTATGCAAGTGTAATAGAAACACTAACATGCATAATAGCAGTTATGAGTTTTGAGAGTTGCCAACAGAACTTACAGCTCCAGTAAACTGACTCATAGTTGCTTATGTTGTCTATGAATGCCCAGCTCTTTCTCATGCCTCTTCTATAGCTGCAAAACAGCTCTGTGTGGCCTACAGGTGTTGGAGTGGAGGAATACTTGGCTCTCTTTCAGGCATGGGAGATGTGCTCTTGCTGTAAAGGGATGTTTAATGCTGTGATGTGCATTGAAATCAGCCAGGTTCTGATGCAAAGCGGTGCTGTCCCCAAGTGTTCTGGACGTACTTGAGCTGAAAAAACCAATTTCCCACTGGGAGGGGGAGAGATACCATTGTTTAGATGTCACCCAGTCTATAAGGGTTAGATTATGCTAAAGCTGCCTCATGTTAAATTGTGTTTGGCTAAATTACTCATAAAACTAATATTTATCTCACCCTTTGTGCATCTCTTGCCTTGAAGTTGCAAAGCACTGAGGTGCTTCTTTGGTACAAGTAGTACTAACATTATTTTTAAAATAAGGGCTGAACCACAATCAGTACACTGGAAAATATGGTTATGACATTTATTTTCTTATATTAAGAGAATAAATATTATTATAAATATTATGTATATTCTTATATTACATTTTGTTTCCTAAATTGTGATGTGTAGTGGTGTTGATAATAAGGAACTTTATGGTTTCCCTGAAAATTCACAGATACACCTGGGGAGGTAATTAATACAAAAAATAGTAGTACATCATGAAGTCTTCCAATCCCAAGATATTTTTTTTTTCATTAAAATCTTGCTTGTATGGTTTTTAAACTTCAGAACAAAGTAGAAAATGTTAGGATATGTAAGTGGTTAGAAACACTGCCTGCTCTAGATGCCTTCTCAAACATGGTCCATACAAGCGGGAAATGTTAGACCAAACTTTTGTTTGGGGAAAGATTTGGTCACATCATGCATGCTTGCTGTATCTTTACACCTTTTCTGGTCTTTAATGCAAAGTATTTCAAGGAAATGAATGACCTAGTGTACTTCTAATGCAGTTAGTAACTCCAATAAAAAGAGTTTGAGGATTCAACTATAATCAGGCAGGACCCCAAGGTCTAAATTGAAAGCTGCAATAATCTGAAACATGAAATAGGAATGAGTTTCATATAGTCAGTTTGTGTAGGCTTTCCTAAACTGACAGAAATTTGAGTAAAACTGTCTTCTGTATCTTCAGATCTCATTTTTAAGAAATGTCTTAAAAATGTCTAGTACCTTTAGATGGTAATTATGGATCTTACCTGTGATGCCAGTTGTCACATTAGACTTGAACAAACAGGATATGTCATCTTTAGAGGATGCTTGAGGAAGTCTCCTGAGAGAAAAAAACCACAAGTGGGTATCATTTTGCTCTCTCTCATGGGAGTGCTGTAATGACCATTGACTGGTATTCACTAGGAGTACAAAAATCACTGGCTTTTCTGAAACAAAAAAAATCAAGTTACTTGAAGTAATACTATGTGAAAAAGATGTATCTTATATTTGAGGCAGTATTCATTAGACTGACCATTTTGATAGAGTGATTTTTGCAACACTCTGAAACTGCTTCTATATTTTGATGCAAAAATGTGTGATATAGAGAAACCCCTTAAATCACAAGAACTGAACTGCTGAATGGGCATTGTGCTGGTCATGCAGTGATAAATTTTTACCAACTTTTAAGTTTTCTCTAAATGCCTAGACCAATTGTATTTCAAAGTATTCCTGAGTTCTTCTAGTGAAGAAAACTGAAATAGGTCACGGCGACATTGACCTTTGAATAAAACTCAAACTTGATTTGAAGAGGAGCCTTAAGGCTTCTTTCCAGCTGTCAGACTTGACCTTTCATTATAGTCTGTTTTGTTTTGAGCACATATTTTCACAAATCTACATATTCATGTCAAACTGATGCTCCTGATGTCAGTTACTGAGTCACGTATTCAAAGCAGAATAGCAAACAATTTTTGATAGCCAGCAAGCATTCTGCACAAGACGCAATCACCTAATACAGAGTAAAAACTCATTTCAGCATAAAGCCCATTGGGTATCATACAAATGATAAGTAATGTGCATGTTGGGATAAGTAGTTTTAAAAATAACTTCAGGAGTAGAATAAGCAGTTTTTACTTTTATTCTTGCTATGGGGATGAACTATGAAAGTTTGTTTTATTTCTGTCTCTGTATGGCTGCTTTTACAGGGCCAAATGGCAGCTCATGAATTGTGTTGTAGCTAGAGAGAAAATAGGCCCTCATCACAAGCAGCTAGTCATGAAAATTTAAGGGCTGTATTAGTCTTGATATAAATGTGCATATAAATCTTGAGTAAGTGTTGATGGGAATAATTGTCCTGGCTCCAATACACTACCTTATTTGCTAAAGAGTGAATTAGCTAAGGTTGAAGCTGCACTTTCAAAAAGAAATGATTTTGTGTGAGCTGGAGTAAAGTAGGTGTGCTTACACGTCTTGCAATTAAAATTTTGACTTTGTACATTTC
Organism: Rhagologus leucostigma; assembly: GCA_013397725.1. Classification (NCBI taxonomy): domain Eukaryota; kingdom Metazoa; phylum Chordata; class Aves; order Passeriformes; genus Rhagologus; species Rhagologus leucostigma. The sequence continues at coordinate 510,994 of VZTD01003687.1, forward strand.
GTATTGTGCTGAGTGGTGGAAATTTCCTGATTTTTCAAGTTTGGCATGTGTTCTTAGAATTCTAGCTGGTAAGACAGAGTTTCTATTAGCCTAAGTGGATTTTTATTGCAAACGGGAGCACTGAGATTTAACTTAAGAGTGAAATGAATATGTTACGTACAGTGGACTCAAACAGCAATAATCTATAGTTAATATTCAATTTTTACTTAGATATTTTTATGGTAGACCACTGAAAGAAGTTTGCAAGAATGTAATATGCATTTTATGTGGCCCTCAACTTTATGTGTTCTGTTGTTCTTCTGTGTGAACTCTGTACTTTATTTCTTCAGATTTCACTAATGCATCCAAATGTAAACACTTTTGCTGTTGCTGTGGCTTAGTATGCCATGTCCTATGCAGCAAATTCAGAGTTTGTAATAAAAAGGTTTTTCTGTCACTGGTAAGAGAAAATGGAACTGTGAATTCTTTATACAGATCTACTGGGAAGTGCTCTTTCCTGATGGTTCTAACTCATTTGCCTTCCATCTTAATTAAACGTTCTTTCTATGTTTTTCTAAACGGGTAGTCCTCCTACCTCTGAGGAAATTGGAAATCCTCTGAGAACTGGAACTACCAAAACCTAAGCCTCAAATTGCCAGCCTAGTGTTTGAGGGAGGACGGTGAGCAGAGAATTAGTTTTTTACCTTTCTGCTGACTTCCCTAAGCCTGAAGGGACCTGAGTTTTCTGAGACAGGTGGTCTTTGTCAAATTGAAATTAGCTTGGGTTCTAAAGCTTACCTTTTCTATCTTCTAAGGCCTTGTAATGGGTATTGAGAGGAAAATTTTAAGCATATTGGCTTAGTTTTCCTTCCTCTTGGGAGATGTGCTGATTTTAGTCAAGGATGCATTAAGAATGAAATAACCAGCTTTGTGCTACACATGATAGTCCCTTAACTCTCCCTATAGGGAGGGTGAAATCTGAGTCTTAAAGCCATGCACCAAATGCTGCCTCTGTCAGTGGATGACACTGCTGCCTGAAAGGTGTGCAAGTGGATTATTTTCTTTACTGTTCTGAAGCCATTAGAAAATTAAAAAAGGATATTCCTGTCTGTAGGAAAACCGATGGGATTAAATGAGACTGCTTTTGAGCTAAAGGGTTACTGTGTTTGATTTACTTTTAGGATTAGGACAAAAGACAAATGAGCAACAAAGCAGGTACGGTCCGTCAGTTGTGAACTGGCATCTCTGTGGAAATGAATTGGAAAGAACAACAGACAGAACAGCTCTCATATGCACAGTACTGCCAGGGCCTCCAAATGAATGTGAGATCTCTGTAGGCAGGATTTGAGAGGTTTTTGAGCCTTATAAATTTATTTTGTTAATCCAAAGTGGAGCTGAAGTAGCAGTCCTCCCTGACCTTGCCAAGATTACATCGTAAGTACCGGCTTTGTGATCCTGGATGGCTGGCACTGCAATGGCATTGCACTTTTCAGGCGCTTGGTGGTGGGAGGGCAGTAACACTCCAATTTTGTCACAAGCCAGCTTGAACCAACTGTTTGGAAGCCATGCTGACCTCTGTTTCCGATAGCTACTTCAAAGATACCTGCCATACTGACTGTGGATTATTAATTTGGAGTATGCCTGTATTTTTTTGTCTGCATCTGCCTAGAAAATTATGTATGTCTTGCACATGGCTTGTGTTCAGATCACATGTGAGGTTAATATAGTGACCTACTGAGCTGAAGAGGAAGAAGGAAATAAAAAGAAGTGAGAAACTAGTGCTCTACATACTTTGGAAAGTAGCACATTTGGACAGGGACACTATATTTAACAAGATACCAATCAAAAGGTCACTCATGCAGAATTGTTTGTGGCTAAAACTGCCCAAGAACAGGGTTTAAGGAAGAGAGCTATAGATGTAGTCATATAAAAAATGTCATAACTGTGGAAATAAATGAAGATTCTGTGAAAAAGATAATACTTGAGATCAAAATGGTCACGTGCTTATTTAACTGATGATATGAAAATCAATCCAATTTATTGGACAAGAAAGCACATAAAGCTGGGAGTTTTAACTCTGGAGATCAGTAGGAATAAAAGGTTTTAAGCTCTATTGCATAATTAATGATTTCACTGACTTATTTTTTACAAGAGGTAAGAAGCTAGAAGGATTATTGTATATACCACTACACTGGCTTTCCAAGAAGAAACAAGTTCTGTATAAAGACTATATAGTGGAAGATTTAAATGCAACTGTAGAAAAGGAGAGTTATATTAATCCTTTTTTGTTGCAAGTAAACACTTGTATAAACTGAAATGCTTATTTAAAAAGTACTAATTAGCATTTCAGTTCCTCTTCATGAAAAGCAATCACTTATCACTTCTAGTACATTATAATTAAACTGGTGAGAAGTACTTATACTCTTATGTACAGTGAAATGTGTATTTTTGAGTTGTAGTTGTCCAGTTGGAAACTGCTGCATCACTATAGTCCAACACCATCAGTTTTATTTTTTTAAAATCAGCAAAACACAATACCTGGGTGAAAATATGTTTATCTTAAGAGCAAATAATTATAAAAGAAAATAATCTGAGAACAAATTAATATCACAACTAAATTTGTAGTATGCCTATAATCATGAGAAGAACCAGTTGGCGGGCTAGTTCTTGTCCCTGTCAATGTACAACTAAAGTTTTACTATAACTTCCATATTAATCTTTCATCTTGCAGTAAAAAACCCCAACTTTGTAGACATTAAACAAGAGGTGTGGGGGGAAAAAATGAAGTGCCTCTTCTACGTTCACTTTTTTTGTTGTAGTAGAATTTGAATATTATGCAAGTTTAATCTTTAGGTCGTGTGAGGCAGCACTTACATTCTACATTTGAAATGGCTTCCAAGTGACTAAATCTCTTCCTGATATTTTCTGCGGCTTTTGAAAGGATCTAGGAATTAACATTTTAAAATAGGGAATGAAGCCATTTCTGGACTAACTACTAGGTACTGAATCAAACCCCAGGAAAGGATTTAAAGAGATTTGGGATTGCTTTCCCTATTTTTTTTTTTTTTGGTAACATAAATTCTCCCCTTTATGGACCTGCGAAGAGCTATATTTACACTATACATATTCATGCTCATTTTCTCTTAAACAGTATCAAGGAATTATTTTCTTACAGGACTTGTCAACTTTAACCTAAAAGCTGTTCTTCACAGATTATATCTATGGATTTGAGTATTTTCAAAACTGAATTGAAAGGAGAGCTGGCTGAAGGTTTAACGTGACAAAGGAAGAACTACAGTTCTGCAGTATTGCTGAATAAGGAATGTACGACTAGAGATCATAAGCCTTGTCCTTTGTTTATTTTCACCTGATAGTCTTTAAATTAGAAGTTAAAGTGGGTATTTGCCACAGTTGCCTTGATTTGGTAAGTTTGCAGCCTGTCTTCACAGGTGGTAGTGGTCACATGTGTTCATGTAAAGTGATTTATGCAGCATGTAAGTAAATCTAAACAAAATATTACGACAATTATGGCATTTTTCTAATCAAAACTGAATGACATCTTCCCCACAACTACTGCCAAGTCCCTCTTAACAGCTAGCCAGTCCCTTTGTTGTACGTTGACTGCTCTGGTGAATTTATTTAGTTCTGTGTTTGTACAATTCCTAACATGGCTGTGCCCTGAATCATATTGAAGACCAATAAAATTAAGTAGCAATAACTAGCTGCTTTAGAATGAGGAATTAGTTCTCTTTGCCTGTGATGTACCCATGACTATGTGCAATATTTTTCCAAGAACTTATTTATGACTTGGTTGTGATGAGCTCATGACCTAATTTTAGATATGATCAGCTCTTCTAACATTATATCCTTAGTATAACTGCAGCTGCTATTATTTGTGTAAATGACAGTTTTTTGAAGAAGCTTCCTTCTTGCTGAATATACTATATATACACTATATTATTGAGAGATCGTGGTCTTCATGAGAGCTAGAAGACCATACCAAGTGTGTGTCTGAAGAAAAGCAACAGAATTCTCAAAGGTTCTCCCAGACTGTGCAACTGCATTTGCATCAAGTAAATTAAGTAGTAGAAAAAAATCCAGTTAATTCAATAACAGCAGACTTGGAGGCTTTTATTTTTTTTAAATGGTTGGACTATTCAGCAGGTCAACAGAAGTGTGCTGTGACAGCCCTAGAGCAAATGACAGTGGAAGAAGGATCCATAAGAAAAGCATAATGTGCTGGTTTTGACTGGGGAAGAGTTAATTTTCTTCTCAGTGACAAGTATGGTGCTGTGTTTTGGATTTGTGCTGGAAGCAGTGTTGATAACACAGGGATGAGGGGTGTTTTTGTCACTCCTGAGCAGTGCAAGGCCTCTTCTGCTTCTCTCCCCACCCCACCAGTGAAGAGGCTGGGAGTGCATGAGATGTTGGGAGGGAACTCTGCTGAGCCCAACTAACTGAAGGGATATTCCATGCCAGACGGTGACGTGCTCAGCCGTAAAGTGGGGAGGAGGAGGACAAGGAGATGTTTGGAGCGATGGTGCATGTCTTTCCAAGTCCCTGCTTTGTGTGAGGGAGCCATGCTTTCGTGGAGATGGCTGAACATCTGCCTGCCCTTGGAAAGGGATGAGCAAACTACTTGATTTGATTTGCTTTTACATGTGGCTTTTATGTTACCTGTTAAATTGTCTTTATCTAAACCCAAGATTTTTTTTCTCAATTTCACCCTTCCAATTTTCTCCTGCATCCCACTCTGGGGGGCTTGGTTGTCAGCTGGGGTTAAACCATGGCACCTAGTCAGGGAAATGATCAAATGTTGGTCATTTTATGTTCTATTTAGGATCTCAAAATGGGATTTTTAAATTTTATTTAAGTGTAATGTGTGTCTGCAAGCAAACAGAGTTTGCAGAAAATGTAAATAGCAAAGTTCCCATTTGAATGCAGGTTTTATGCCTTGTGATTAATAACAAGTGGTGATGAGATAGAAATTCCCCATTAGAATCAGGTAACAAGAACAGCACCCTGCTTTTCAGAAATATGTGAGCAACTGTTAAATGTTTATAATCCAATGGTAGTGTGGCTGAGATCTCCAAAAGTAGTTGCAAATACTACTTGACATGGAGGCAGAAGAAAGGAGAAACCTTAGCTGTGTGGAAGTCGAGTAACAGTCAAATGGATGAAAGGATTTTTAGAAGAAATAAAAATAGAATTATCTAAAAGCAGTAGGCTTGCCTCTTCCTATTAGGTTTTTTAATGTAGAAAATGCATCATTGCTCCACTTGAGTCAGTGTGAAATGCTTTTAAGTTCAGCTTTTAGTATAGTGAAGGAGTATTACTGTAAGACATAATTTAAACAGGAGGAAACTTGCTTGGTGCAGTTGTCTTTCAGATGTACAACTTAAAGTCTTCGTAAATGTATGAATAAGGAAGGGTGGTGGTGATGTGACATAATCTGCTCTTTCTCCTGACTTGCTCTCTTGTATCTGTGCTTTCACTTTTCTAATTTTTGTTTAGAAAAAAGAAAAAGATAAGAGCTACAGAAAATAAAAGTCCACAAAAGATTTTGTACCCAAAGTGCTTTATCTTCTGTGAGTAGTTTTCTCACTGGAATGGCTGGAACTGGAGGCAGAGGTGAAAAGCATGTGCTATAGCAGAGAAGTCTTAGAGTGTGTCCCTAATTTTTTGGATCTTGAGAGTTGCCCTTTTCTAAAGGTGTGAAAATCCCTGGAGGTTATTTCACCATGCGTTATAGCAAAGAAGTGAAATAGGCAAGAGGCTGCCTGTGAAACATCAGCTACCGGCCAGCTGCCTCTCCTACTTGGTATGCAGGTACTCAGGCGAGGTGTGCACAGGGGATGGTAACTGCAGTTCCTGCAGTCTCTTCCTTCTATTCGTCTCCCTTTCCTGTGGTGTCAGTAAAATTAGAGGTCCTCCAGAGGGGTGGGGATTATTGCTATAAGATTGGGAGCAAAGACAGGAAATCCTTTTGACCATGCTGAAGTGGGGGGAGGGCAGGCCTAAGGTTTATTCTTTGGATCTGTAGCTATCTTGTGTTGCTCCTGAATTAATTTTTTGTTTTGTAGGTTCATAAGCTTTTTTTCATCTGTACTGAATGAATTTTGAAGAGATCTTTATGCTTTGATACTGTCATTTCTTGACTGGCTATGTTTAAATAGGATAAAAATGTTGAAACCAAATGGAAAAAAAAATCCAAGTATTTAGGAGTTCCAGAATAAAACCAGACAAATGGTTTAATGCCCTTACACCTGTCCTATCCTGAAGGTAAAAAGGTTATATGGAAATGTTAAAGATGTAGCATCAACTTAATTGAAATGTGAGTGAAGGCATCAATGGAGTGTTTTAAAATATTTGTAACCTGTCATTGCAATAGACTTGCTGTGAGGTGACAGAGATAGTTGTAGTGATGCTGATACCAGAAGACATATAGCAGACTTCTGAGGCACATATGGACGACCAGTTTTGATTAATCAGAGGCATGTTTGTCTGAAAATCTAATTGGTATCTGAGCCTTGAAAGTGTGACATGATTAGAAATCTAGACTGCATACTGAATCTCAAATAAAACCCCACCAAAACCATCTTGTTACTCTTTCAGCTGGTTTTGTCTGGGTATGTATGACACAGGACCACATTTTAACACAATTTCATTGTGTGTTGGAACCATAATATACTGCTTTGAGGACTACATTTTTCTGCACAGGTAAGTATTTCAAAGGGGTTAATGCAAATATGCAAACTTAATAAAATCTGTTAATTTAGAAGCTTAACTGACAATTTATTACTGTCTTGATAATGAGAAAGTGAAGTGCCTGTCCTTTCACAAATCCTTTCCCAGCCCGGGAAGGAACTAGGTCATAAAGTTTTATTAGAGAAGATGCTTTATTTATGGCTGTGGGATGAAGTTTAGTGTTTTCCTTTTGTGAGATACTATGTAGTTCTGAAACACCTGCTATGAGTGCTCTAATTCTTATTAATTTTGAATTAGAAAGTTGTCTTGGAGGAAATATGGAGAAGTTTATATTAAAAAATGGAGATTTAACTGAGAAATAACTTAATCCACTATTTCAACTTCAGTTAAACCAGAATCCTGTTTTATTTGCATATTCCTTGCTCTCTTTAGAGTTTTATCCTTAGTGTCCGTCAGGGAAAATGCCTCCGATAAATATAGGTTGGATGAGTGACCTTTTTCCTTTTGTTAATTCCTTTCTTAATTTGTGACTGCCATCAAAGAGTAGGCTTAGTAAAAGCAATTTTTTGAAAGCAAAGACAGAGTGAGGTGCTAGCAGTGATTGTATTGCAAAGCAAGGAGACATCTCTGTAAAGCAGATTGTCTAATGAAGGAGAGAGAGTGTTTACTGCATGGGAAGAGGTGACATTTGGTTGCATGAAAGCACTCTAGGGTTCCTGATGACATTTGTTACTTTCTCAATAATTTAAAATCAGGCTGTGAGTAATGGTGCTGTATTTATCTACCCTATTTACATGGCTAAACAACAAATTGCCTGAAGTTGAGGGAAATCCTTCATGTTCACCAAAAGTCGTGCAAGGCCAGTTCAAATGTCAGCATCTATAGGTCTTCAGTGTGAGTATCTGGACTGATAGGCTAAGCTTCAAAATCCTTTCAATTGCAATGATGACAAGAACTCGTATATACTTGCTAAGTAGGTATTTCCTTAAGGCCTAGTCTGTAGTCATTGCCTTTCACTATGTTAGTGGATTTTTATTTGGAGGCAGGGTTGTTTTTATTGAATCTATAATGTTCTAAATGCTCCAGAGCTGGTTTCTGTGATAGTATTGCAATTCTTAGCAAAAAAGAGACTTGGTCAAAGAGAGAAAATGTAACAATTGAGCTGTAATGAATTTTGAATGCTGGAATTCATTCCAGCCTTGTGCAAATCTGCATTATTTGAATGCTGACATGCTAATTCATCTTTTCAGGATTGCAGGCTGCAACTGGAAGTTTCTGGTTTTATTCATGTCACTTAAGTGTCTTAAACTGATGAAAACTAGAAGGCCTAGAGGAAAAAGTTCAGCTAAGAGTGTCTCTCTATGGGGAAAGATAAGCACGTGGCAGCACAAAGGAGCACGTGGCGGCACAGACCCTGGGGAGAGGAGGTGTCACGCGGCAGACCCCTAGAGAGGAGCCTGCCGGAAGCCGACAGGCGGGTGAACAGTGCATGATCACCCCATAGAAGGACATGTAGAAGGTTCATTGCTGACGTGAGAGCACGGGATGGGTTGTGTGGTGAGAGTTACCATGCAGGGAGGTGCTGTGTCTTGGGGAAGTGTATAAAACCAGCTTGTTCCTTTGAATAAACGATTCAGATCGATTCAGATCCAGGAACCAGATCCAGATTCAGATTAAGCCTGAATTTCAATCACCGACATCCCTCTGGTCTCTCTGAGCTTGTTACAGACGTGTATAATTTTGGCTTCACATCAGCAGGCTCACTTATAAGAGCAAGTAGGTACACAAGTGATACTCATTCCCCAAGTCTTTTACATTCATGTCATTCTTCATACTATTGGCAAGGTATTCCTGAAAAATTTTTGTTGCCACTGGCAGCAAGGGTAATACAGCCTTAAGAACACTTGTAGAACAACTGTATTGTTTTCCTGCCTATTTCTTCTAGAGCACTGACATTCTCCATGTTCGCCTTGGCAGGTAAGGTTTTTCTCTGTGTTGGAGCTACTCTGTAACAGTAAAAACTGATTTCTGAAAGAAAGAGGTGAGTGGGTTTCTTTCATGTAATTAACTCAGATGTGTTGACTTCTCTTTTGTTTATGACTGCCTTCATGAATGATGGTATCAGCAAAAAGACTGAATGAATCCGGTTTTTAGTAGAAGCAAGTTTTAAATGTAGGCCAAGTAAAGGCTAACTTAGAGATTAAAAAGCATTACATTACTTGAGATGTGCTGGTATTTTTTTGCAATCATTGGGATTCAGGATTTCTTCACATCCAGGAGCTGAGTGCATGCACATCTAGTTATCAGTTTCTGGGTTTAAAATATTTGCTACAGAATATGCTGATTGTTGAGACTAGGGTGATCAAAGCTAAGGTTTGAAAGGAATTAATGACCTTTGTTTCAACGAAGATAAAGAATTTTTGAACATGGTTTGTTGGAAAGCCTCTTTCAAGTGTTTTGCCAGTCAAAGTGGCATTTGAAAGTTAGCTGCCCATATAAAAGTGCCAGACAGGCTTTTCCAAGCAACATTGCACACTTGACTAATTTTCCCTTAAGAGATCTATGTTATGTCCAGTGCCCTTGAGGCTCACACTATAAATAATGTAGTGAACAGTGTCTTGGAGCTTGATGATTATTGCTAGGAGAAAACAGTTGGTTGCAGTAGTAAAAGATAATGGCTGATGTGCTCTTGAGAAGCTTGGAAACTCATGTGGGGGAGTGGAATCTTGTACTGGAAATGTGTACCCCATCAGAAATTAAAAACTAGAGTGTATCTTATTGGAATGTTTCATGGATAAGGTCCATCATAAAGTTTCTGCATCAAATCCTTTATTGTGCATTTGTGGGATTGTGGAAGGCTTGTTAAAAAGGACGTGGGTAGGTCATCTAGTCTGAGCTCATGCTCAGTGTAGGATTGTGGTCAATGTTAGGTCAGTTCAGTCTAGCCAAATCTTGAAAGCCTTCAGGACTGGAAATTCCATGACAATTAATCTGTTCCAGTGCTACATTAATGTCCAGAGGCTGTGTCTAATGTTCAGACTGAACCTTCAGAAGTTGATGACTGACCCAAGTGATTTATGGGAGTGGTATCCAGTGAACTGTTTGCTCACAAAATATGTCAATAGAATCATAGAATTATTTGGGTTGGAAGGGACCTTAAAGATCATCTAGTTCCAACATCCCTGCCGTGGGCAAGGACAGCTTCTACTAGTCAGGGTTGCTCAGGTCCTCATTCAGCTTGGCCTCAAACACTTCTAAGGATGGGAAGTCCTCAGCTTCTCTGGGCAGTAAAGTAGTTTTTGGTTTATTTTTTTTAGACAGACTTGTAAAGATGTATACTAGAATTGAAAGATGATTCAAAATAATTGTTTCCGAAGCTAACACCAAGTGTGAATATTGAGGTACAAAATAGCTTCTTGCCCCAGACAGAAAATGTTTTCTTCTATTTAGCAAATATTACAGTTTTTGGAAAGCAAATATTAAATTTGCTATTCTTTGAATGTAGAGTAGGAAAAAAGTGAGATTTTCCTGTCATATGAAGCTCATATCATGAAAACACTGCTAAATTTCCAAATTTTTTGATCTTGTATTTTTAATCTCCATTTAATGGTTTTGAGTCAATTTGCAGAAGGTTGTTAGGGAAGATGTCACAGAAAGGAGCTTGCTCAAAGGAGCTTGTAAGAAAGTGTAATATAGTATGGCTTTCAGTCATGATGATAAACATGCTGTTTGTGGACAGTATCACAATTATTGTAGATTTGATTATACTTTTAGAATACCAGATATGTTTTAATGTATTCCTTGTGTTTCTACCACTTACGGAACACTATATATGGTATCTTAAAGCTCCTGGAGTATGGCCATTGTTCTGCTTTTGAATGGTTCATCTCCAAAGGCCTTACGGTGTTTCTCCAAAGGCCTCATGGTGTTTCTATTATTTTAGGACTAGGAACAATCATTAGTTGTTAACCTAAAATTTCATATTTGCTACATCATGCATAATCATAAAAAACCCATGATAAATACTGGGATTTCTTTGGGGACAACAGAGACTATAGCTATGCTTAGTCCTTGCAGCTTTCCTAAAAAGTGTTTTCCAGTCTAAACCTGATGCAAGATCCTTGGGTTGGTTTATCAGAAAAAACACAGTGGATGAAGCTGCTGTTCTGTCTTTCTACACATACCTGTAATGTATGTGACATTACTGGATGCTGACATTTAGGCTGCATCTACATAACATGAGGCGTTGTCCCTGTAGAGCTTTGAATGAGGGTGCTTAGATGATCAAACTGTTAGAGATGCATCACAGCACATAATCTTTGGGATAAATAGTCCTGTTGAGAAGCAGAACATATTATTCAGAGGAGTGCTGTGCTAATTTTGGTTTCTTGCTCTGCAGATTGGTTTCCAATCTCTTCTTTCTTCTAAATAACATGTAAAATATATTTTTTTTCCTTATCAACCATGAAGTTACATATTTTTCTAAGAATTCTCCTTGATCTTTCAATGAGAATCTGATCCAACGAAAGAATGCTTAAGTAGACATTCAGCTTAGCCCAGGAGACCACCAAATTTAAAAGCTGCTTTGCTGTCACTTTTAAATAAGAAAAAAAATTGTGTATTTTTTTTCTCTGCTGTGAATAAGGCCTTCTAGGGTGTTGGTGTGGTTTGGGGATTTTTTTGGTGTTCGTTTGTTTTTTGTTTCTTTTTTTTTTGGTGGGTTTTTTTCGTGGTTATTTGTTTGTGTTTTGGGGGTGTGTGTGTTTGAGCAGAATATTGTTCTTTCTGATAAAGTGATGAAGGCAGTGTGAGCGTGTGGGCAGGGATGCTCTTTCTCTTGCTGAGTAAATCTTTACTGGCTTTATTTTACACAAGTGATCGATTATTTGATATTATGAGATGCAATAGTAAATGAGTAAATCTTTGCTTGTACTAACTATAGTAAATGGATCAATTTTATGTGCAAATAGGGCTGCTGAAGCTCATTTCTCTCTACCATCCCCAGATATATATCCATTTAAAATACTAAACTTATTTTTGATAAAAAAAATACTAGTGAAATTATAAAAATAAGTATTTAATACTTTCACGGTGATATGTTATTTTTAGTAGTGTTCTGGAAATGGTGTTGATAGCAGTATGAGAATTAAAATAGACCTTTCTGATGGGTACAAAGAAAATTTTTAATATCATTTAATTTTTAAAAGCAAATGCATTTCTATAACCAAAGCTCTGCTGGCTTTACTTGAGCTGGATCATATTAACATAGGTGTCTTATATTCGTGTAAAACTTCTTAATGCAGTGTTAAGACTGAAAATGAACTTTGGATAATCTAGTGTTAAGATGAAAGATACATCTACTCCTCACATCATGCTTCTTCATAACTTTATAAATTCACAAGCAATAACATGCTTTTACAATTATAAACAATTCAGTGTTATTTTCAAACTTAATTTGACTTTTATTTAATGGCAGTCACAAAATGAATAGCAAATTCAAGGAAAAGAGCTTTCAACTGGAGTGTTGTGTAGGAAAATGTGAACTCTAAAAACAATTTCTGTTATTAGTAATGAAGTAGACTCCACTGTAAAGTCTTTCATGCATCATGTGAGCACAGATGTTTTGATTTATTTGATATTATCAGTAACCAAAAAGCAAAGTTAAGCTTTGTTCTGCCTGTAAAACCTTTTGAGTGTGTTTCTTCAAGGCTTGTCTTTGCTCTGTGAGTCTTGGACTCCGATACTCAGACACACTTTTAACATCCTAAATGTTCCTGTTTGAAGTCTGGTAGCTGCGGATGAACCGGTGTGAGCCTGTGGCTACTGGACAGGTTTTGTCCAACAGGAAGCTGAAGGAACATAACATACTGCGGGTAGCTGTAAAGATTTCTCTTGTCTTTACAATCGAAACTGACATGTCTTGACAGCTTAATATTTGTTAGGCAGCAGACTACTGCTTCTCAAAATGCAAGCAAATATTTTGGGTGGGTGTAAAGTAATGTGTTTAGTATAAGACCACTGTACCCTGAGCACTTCGCTGCAGAGTTCTACATAGACAGCTGCATCCAAATAATTTTGATTTGGTTTTAAGTCAAAAGTTTAAAGATCTCTTTAATTTGTTAGGTATGTATTGAAGCACAATCTTCAGCAATGGGGGTAGAATTAATTCCTTGCTTCATGTGCTTGCTTGACAGAAAATTGTGACCTAATGAAGCTGTTACATCGATTTAGAACATTTGATTCTTGCCACAGTCTCTCACTTAAATATCTGTAAAAAACAGATCTGTGTGCATTTGCAACATTTTCCTCAGTAAAGACACATGCTTTTCTTCCCCTTAGGATGTGATTGTAGGCTTGCTTGAATAGATGATGATTTTTAAAAAAAATCTGAAACCAGACAAAGACTTATTAGATGCAGATTGGTTTAGGACTTTATCTTGTGGAAGTAAGGAATTGAGGGAACAGTTCCAAAACTTGAGCTTGAATGGAGACAGAAAGTGATATTTCCTTTTTATGGTCTAACAATTACTATGTAATCAAATTTGGAGGTGCTTAAAATAACCCCCCTAACATTAGGTTCTGTGTCACCATGATTATACTTACATAATAATTATTTAATAAGAAAAACACATTCATCTCGAAATGAGTTAATGTATCACTGAAGCTGCCTGAAATGGATGCCTGAGTTAGTTACAATAAACTTATTTTATGTTTGAACATTTAATCCATCTAAATATTTTCTGACAGTGTTCCAGAAGTTAGCAAGTAATAGAAAATAGATTTGTTTATTTGTTCATTTTTTGGCTTTGAGCTGATTTGCAATAGAGAAGAAATATAAGTTTGTGTAACTTTTGCTGCTTACCACCTTTACTGTGATAACTTGCGCATATGGCCAAAATAATTCTCTTCTGGAAATGCAGAATCACAAGACTTTAGTTGCGTGGAATAAAGAACGTGTCTCAAAGAACCTGCAGTTGTCAGACCTTCCAGAGGGAAAAGAAGCGTGGTCTGTTGATGGGGTGTGTCTCTGCTCATCCAGCTCTGCAGGAGAGCAGGACCATCATGCTCAGAAAAAGAATCTGAAAACAGAGATGTGAGGTGAGTGGATTAAAACGTTGCATTTGCCTTGTTACTCTTAGCTTGAGATCACTGTTGTTACCTCATGCTTATATTGGTATCGTCTGCACACTGACCTTCAATCTGGCTTTATCTTAGAGCCAACTGGCTGCCTTGGCAATATTGTGCAGCGAAAGAAACTCCATTCCTATGCAATATGAAAAACTGGCAGTTGCAGTCCAGAGAAAAAGATTAGGAGGTACCTGGAAGTAAAAGTGTGTGGAGTAATTCAGTAATAGCATTTGTTTTTCTCCTACTCTCTTAAATTCATTTGGCTTCCAAAATATTCCTCACAGAATGTTGAGAAAATGTTTCTGTAACCTTTTGTAAATGTGTTAACTTTTAAGATTCATCATCCAACACTGGGAAATACTGAAATATTTTGTTTAAAAGAAAAAAAAAAAATCCCCACAGTAACAAACCTGTTGAGTATTAGATTAACTGGAAGAAATTCAGGTGACTTCTTGGAGTTACCTGTTGCTAACAGCAATCATAATTTTGTGTTTTACTGTGCCAATTGAGTTTTCAGTCTCAGCATGGGTGGAAGTTAATGATGAAATGTTCTCTTTTTTGCTTTCAGAGATTAGAAAATACAGATTAAACTGCTTTATGCTGTGGAACCCCTCATGTCCTCATAATTGTGTCCCTATTCTAGTAAAATATACAAACACAGTCTTATGGAAAAAGCAATAAATATGTTGCTGAGACAGGCACAGAAAAACCACAGGGTGCCAAGTTTGAATTCTCCAATGCTAATTAAGACAGTCATGCAAATCTGGAAACAGCTAAAGATAAGATTGTGCCTTTCCATCACTGCCATTAAGCAGAGGCTATTTTGCGGCATTGTAATCAAGTCATCAAATCTACGTATCTAGAAGAGGACTGAAATTTGTGCTCTGAAAGTAGAGATTCTTAAGAATTATGGTTCTGTTGAAGATGCAATTCTCTACTTTATGTCAGGAGGATATTGCTAGTCTTTAGAGAACTTTCTGATTCCAAATATTCACATAACTCTTCTAGTTTAAATTTTGTATTATCCTAGAAGAGGAGGTCACAAAGATGATTAAGGGACGGAAGCATCTCTCTTATGAGGAAAGGCTGAGAGAGCTGGGCCTGTTCAGCCTCAACAAGAAACAACCGAGAGGGGGCCTCATCAATGTCTATGAGTATCTGAAGGGAGGGTGCCAAGAGGATGGAGCCAGGCTCTTGTGGTGCCAAGCAGTAGGACAAGAGGCAATGGGCAGAAACTGATGCACAGGAAGTTCTGCCTGAATATGAGGAGCAACCTTTTTACTGTGGGGGTGACCAAGCACTGGAACAGGTTGCCCAGAGAGGCTGTGGAGTTTCCCTCGCTGGGGATATTCAAGAATCATCTGGACACAATCCTGTGCCATGTGCTCTGGGATGGCCCTGCTTGAGCAAGGAGGTCGGACCAGATAACCCACTGTGGTCCCTTCCAACCTGACCTGTTCTGTGATTCTGCGAAGATGAAAAGGAAAGCAAAACAAGAATCAGAACTCCTATCTTAAACAAGTGTGGGGTTTTTTGGTGGTTTTTTCCACTTTTGTCTAACTCTCTGGAGACCCCCTTAGAGGTGTATCTTATAGAAGGATCTGCTCAGAGGACTAAACAGGGACGATTTTTAGTACCTTCTAAGTGGATAGAATATTGGTTAAGGACCACTATAGCGTACAGATGGCTTGATTCAATTGTATAAGTGAGCAAAGTGAGCATTCTTATAATATTTGCTTCTTTTAACGTGACTTAGCAATGACATCTGTTCAAAGGCTCTTTTGAAAAAGGCAGGTCAATGAATCACTGTGAAATTCCAAATTTAAATTTGCTATTTTGGTTTGTTATGATTGGCTCATGCTGCTTTTCTGGGCATACATGGGCTATTCTCTTCAGTGTGAGAAGTGATTAGTATTCTGAACTACAACAACAGCATCTCATTAAAATCATTAGATATCTTTGAATCTACTGGCAATGCCTTAACTTCTGTCTTGGCAGTTGTGACTCAACTTCTGTTATACTGTAGAAAGTTTTGTGCTGGGAAGTTTTTGTTCCTTGTTCAATTCAAGAGAACTGAAGTATTATACGATTACAGGAAAAGTGCTGTACGAAGTCTGAGACTGAGCCAATGACATATTTTCAGCATCTTGTTGTGGTTTGATGCTGGTTTAAAAGCCAAACACATGAAATCCAATGATATGCATAAGGGGAATATGGATTTATTGAGGAAAATGTAAAGCAACTTCGGGGCAAAACAAGGTCCACACTTAAACAGTTGCAATATACAGAAAAGTTTATTACTAACAGAATAAAAAGTGAAAAAGAAATGATAAGAAATCAAAGCAAACCTTTAAACACTTTTCTTTCCCACTGCCTCCTTCTTTACTACAAACCTCTCACAAGTGAAAACAAAACAAAACCATGGGATTTTGGTCAGAGTTGCACTTTTTTAAGAGTCTTTTTATGCTTAAGGAAAAGAGGTTCTTCTCCTGTGCCACAGAATTTTCACAAACCAACAGTCTGCCCGGAGAAACAATCTGTTGAAGTGAAAAAAGGTATCTCTCCCATGAATCTTTCACAGTCTTCCCACACTGCCAAGTCATGGGCCACAGAAAAAAAAAAAAACCATGGAGTTGTAGTCTTTTAAGGATGAGTTATCTCAGCCTGAAAGCAAAGGTTCTCTGCTTCGAATCTCTAACAGCTTCTCACAACTTCTATATGGCCTGGCATGAGCCTTTCTTTAAAGTCACAGGCTGCACAAGAATCTCCCATCCCCCCCAGTTTTTTCAAATGGATTAAAATTCTTTCTACAGCTTTGCAAGAAGCATTTTTAAGCTCTGCGGCAGAAGTGCGACTGCGCTCTCCTCCCGCAGTCAGTTAGCTTCCATCCCGTGTGGTCTCGCCCTTCTCTGTTTCTGGCCTTGGGGTCGCCATGTTCAGTTTCGTCCCATGTGACTTTACTTTCTTTTCCTCCCTCGCTGACTTGAAAGAAAAGGTGTTCTTGTCAGCTGCGGCATGTGGTGTTTCTTCAGTTTAGCGAGAGCTGTGCTGGATGCAGGGATGCCCCGTGGGCTCCTTGCGAGGTCGCGCCGGCTCGGTTCCAGGCTGCCTGAGGAACCGGGACTGCTCTCCCCTGGGGGCTGGCCCCGCGCTGCCGCCGCGCCGAGGGGGGCGCTTGGCCCGGGGCCCTCTGCCTCCAGCCACCTCTCGGCCCTTGAGGCAAGAACCAAAGAGAAAATTCCCGCCCTTGCTTCTCTATAAATATGTGATTGCAGAGGCGTTACCAGCCCTCTTATTGGGTTAGCTATTGTTTCAACCTACCACACGTCTGTATTTCCCTCAGCTGTTGTCTGATATGCAGTGGCAGGTTGGGAGGCATAGAGTACCAGCTGTTGAATTTCTGGAGTGAAGGTGCTTACCCACTGCTCCCAGCTGCGTGCTTGAGGGCCTGTTTCTAATAACACTTCTTCTAGAGATCATACTTGTGCAGCTTTGTTCAATTACTGAGAAAACTCTAATGTAACTAATTTTTTTGCAGCCAAAATTATTTGTTGTGTAAACCACCTCACCATTTGCATAACAGCTTCACCATTAGGTATCAGGAAATGACTGTGTAGGTGTTGTGTAGTTTGGATCTTATATTTTTAGAAGGGATCATCGCTGCAAAGTACTGAGGAATTGTCAGCATCCATCTTGTGGAAAGCAAGCATGAGTAAAAATAATCACTACCTGCAAGGCCCTTTTAACTTGATATTTAAAAGCCATAGGTTACTTATTTCAACATCAACAAGAATATGATGAAAGACTAAATGAAAGCCAACTTGTAAAGAAAGCAAGCCCTATGGTCTGATTTCAGAGTATGATAATGTCTCACATGTGCTGTTCTTTGCAGGATTATGAAAAAGGTGCTGTAAATTTTCACATAAGTCTAACTCAAAAGTTAGGATTTGAGAAGCTGTGTCCTGTTCTTTACTTAGATTGCAGCCGTTTGATTTCTTTATGGACCAAAATTGTCTTTCCACTTACCTGTCAGTTAGAGAATCATAGAATAATTTAGTTTGAAAATGGGCTGTGGAGGTTGCTTTGAAACTTGTTTAAACAACAGGAGGCTGGAGATACTCAAAACTCACCTGAACAATCTGGGGTTTGTCCAGATGAATTTTGCTTGTTTCCAGAAGTAGAGTTTCCACGGTCTCTCTGGGCAACCTATCGCAATACTTGACCACTGCCATGGTGAAATTTCTGTACCTAAAAAAAATGTCCCTTTTTGTAACTTGCTTGTTTCTGTACACTTTGCAGAGGAGTCTGGGTCCATCTTCTCTGTATGTTCCCATTAGGTGACTGCTATCTAATTTCATGTCAAAAATGAGTAAATAAACATGCATAGGGTAGCTTACAGAAAAAAACACCAAAATCCACATAAGACAAGATGGACCTAAGACAGACAGCATCTTGGCTTTTGGAATGGCCCTACTTGTGCATGAGCAAACTCATTTGCAACTTAAGGCATGTGTTGGTTCTACTGCTACATTTACTCATGGGTAGGGCCAAAAAAAGTTAAAAAGTCTGGTAACCACTAACTTGACATGGATATAAATAAATAAATGTTAATGCTTACAGAAGACAGAACAGTCTATAGTCTTATTGTATAGAAGAGCGTGCTGTAAGGGACAGGCGAACGGAAGAGACACGCGATGTGACGGAAAGCAGGGACAGCATGGAATCTCCCTCCCCCTTCGTCCCACTGATAAGTATCACCTTAGAAAATGTAGTCCTACTAACCCCAGTAGTTTTCCACTCCTTACTAACCTTGGCCATCCCACAATCCCCCTCTCCCGACTAGAGAGGCCCCTGGACTATATAACCCCATGAGATAAGATAATAAACGCCATTTGACCATCCACCACATTGGTGTCTGTGAGTCCTGGACCGAGTGGCACGGGGGAGGCCGTGCTGCCGTGCTGACGCTTTGAACCAGGTCGCCATGCCTTCATAGCAGAGGGCAACAGCGTGCAAGTATTTTTTCCTTTTTAGTAAGAGCCCCAGCATACTTAATTTTAGAATGTATTTAACTGTTTTTCACCAGCAGTGAGGTTTATCTGCTACATGCTGTAGAACTGTGGTGTTGTATTGGAAGTGAGCTCAAAGTAGGCATTTTATCGTCTCTAAACACTTTGAAAATTGACTGTAATGTTCAAAACAGGAAAATATATCCTTTTAGCTTTCTTTGAAAGTACAAGGGTTCTGTTGCTTCTCAGACTCTGTAAGAGATGTAAAGAAGGAAATCTAGGCTGTTTGAACTATTATGAAGCCATAAGTGTAATGAATGTGTTCTGTGTTTCACTCTTTCAGTTTGCACTTTGAGTAATCTCATTTCACAGAACAGATACTGTATGTCAAGCCAAACTTTATCATATCTTAGAGCCCTCAGGACTTCTGAGACTTCAGCTACTGTAATCTTCTTTCTGTTCCTTATTTTTTACTTGAGTTCTTGATTCATGTTATGAATCAGTCATGTTGCTCCTATATTTATTATAGATTGAATAGTCTGAGGGGTTTATGCTCAGCAATGTACACTATCCCTCTTAATTTTCTTCAATCAAACTTGCTTTGAGAATTATTTTGCTTAGAAGTAGATGCTTTTTCTTTCATATGTTTGATTTAGTCTCATTTAGCAAAATGTAGTCATAGTTTCATAACCAATATAAAGAACAGTATAGATTGTTTCGTTGTATAAAGCATTTTTCTTGACTTTTATGACAGATTCCTCTGGCTGTTCTCCTAATTGAAACTTTTTTCCACAGTTGCTCTGTAAACTGTAAGCAAAAATGTTGCTGAGAGCTGAGACATATTTTCTGCTGTAAAAAAACTGCATCTTTAAATTACATCATACTTAAAATACAAGTAAATACACGAGCCTATTCTGGGTTCTTTTGAATGAGTCTGCTGTTAGTATCTGCACTGGAACTTGCAACAGTAAAATACGAACCTCTTGGATTAGTAGTACTTGGACCTTGCTATGTGTTAGCACATGCCTGGATTCTTGTCCCCATATGCTTGAGACTGTGTAATGATATTGGCAAGAAACACAATATAAGATTTAATATGAGGTTTCTATAATGGGTCTTTTGTATTCCTAAAAAAAGTGCCTTTTGTGTCTGAAAATCTACCAAATATGCACCTTGTAGGTAGAGCATAAAAATAATGTGAGGGATGGGAGTGATTACTGCAAAGGAAAGAAAGAAAAACAGTTTCTTCTAAACCTGAAATTTTCCAATAGAGATGCCACAGATTTGAAAAGCAAAAAGGAAGATTAACTTACAGGAGTGGAACAGCAAAACATAAAATATTAATTATTGGAAGCTTCACAGCTATGACCATGAATAAGTGGTAATTAATAAGGATACTGAGAAGCATCTGATGTGAAGGTCAGGCTGACTTATGCTATAATCAATCTATGAGTAATTATGTTGCTCTTTCTAATTTCTGTAGAAATGACTGAACTGTGAAAATAAAGGCTTTTTAAAACTTGTTGGAATATGCTATATTGTTGAAAGTAAAAAGTGCCATGAAAAAGAGTAAGAGATCAGATGCAGGTTACAGAACAGGAGATGGATAAAGATACACATGCATTCCTCAGCATTGAAAACTTAATAAAAAACAGGTGTAGAAACACATTATTTGAGGATATCAATGCTACCACCTTATACTATTGTGCTGGAGACACTTACTCTTACCCATGAAATCAGGAGATGTTCTGCCAGGTCTCTGCTTCTGCAGTTCATCATTTCTCTTCTGCATAAGATAGGAACCTCCCGTGGCTTTACAACAGCTAGGAAGCAAGTCTTGCACACACTCTACAAAACTCTTGCAACATGAAGTGCTAGCAGGGGGATAGCTGTGAAATTGTAGCTGACAACAGAAGCTCCGTGGTAAGAAAAGCTGTATCATTAGTGCTCTGCAAACCTTTTCAAAGTGATGCACAAAGAGAGAAGCTGTATTGGTGATGCTGATGCCAGGTGCTATTCCTGAAATGGTAAAAGGCCAATATAAAGCTTTATGAAGTCCTGGTTGTAACTCTACACATAACAAAGCTAAAGAGAAGATGCTTTTTCCTTTTGAATTTAAGCCTAGTACATTGCTCTAACAGATCAAAGCTGTTTGAGTTTACACTGTAGGGGGATAATCCTTCTGATACAAGAGATCTGCTGTGACATCAGGCAGCATTTGTTTGTGTGATGTGAGCTGTGGCAGTAGCTGTCTGACAACTTCTTGGGTTTTTGGTGTTTTCTCATGTTCCAGTGGTTACAGGATGTGACTGTAGGCATGTGATGCAGATTTTGCTGTCTCTGTTGCCAGGAGCAATGTTATACAACGCCTTTGTACAAACATGTAATCTGTAACATCAGCAATGTTGCCATGGCATGTCAGTGCTGTCCTCCTGTGTGCATTGCTAATGGCCTAAAGCACTGTAGAGAAAAAAACTCAAAATATGATTAACGTTGTTAATAAATTGGAATATTTCAAGTGTCAGCTTCTTTTGAAGGCTGGTCAATCTTTATCAATGAATTTGTCTCAAGATCAAATTTCCTTTGCTGGAGAGTGGTTCATTAACAGTCCACGGATATGATCTTAGCTACCCACAGCAGAACCAGGGGTACTCAGCCCCCCTCCTGTGTGTGGCTCAGGCACCACGCAGTAGTCTCTTAGCCCATATAAAAGATCACAAATCCTAGCCCTGTCCTAAAGGACACTGATGGTTCATGTTCTACCTAGTTAATTCTGCTTTCTCTTTCCAAACCTGCCATGCTGCATAAAGCCATAAGCTCCAAGGAATAACAGTGGAAAAAGGGCAGTAGCTCTGCCTTTCTTGGTCTCTTCCCAAAAGGCACTGAAGTGAAAGTACCTGAAGAGCTGTCAAGCCTCTCTTGTTTAAGTTGTCTGGCTTTCAACACAGTAACAGATTTGTTGTTCTAATATCGTAAGTTCGAAATTACAGTTTTGTCATTTAACAATACTGCATGCTGGGAGGAGGAAGAAGATCAGGTCTCCACACCTGCTGCTTTCATGTCTTGTTAGGAGACAGTCACTTCATGGAAAACTTCATGCTGAGTACTTAAAATAAATAGCAACCAGCTGCTTGCATTTCTTTTAAAAAACAGTCAAGCGTAATAAATGCCTGTTTACTGTAAATTAATGTGAGAAGGACTGTGCGTATCTTTAAGTGAATTGTTGCTCTCTTGTTTCTTTAGTTGTGGAGTGGTACTGTCTCCATCTGCAGATAATTTATCTACTAGAAAATCTCATTAGGGTTATGGCCATTTCCCATGATTTTCAGAGGTGTCTCAGACCTCGTCAGGAAGAGGGTCAACAGGTAAATGAATCATTGTAATGGTTTTACTGGCATTTATTTCTTGCAAACATCTGGTAGCCTCATGATACTACTGAGGGAGTTATGAGGTAATGTGCTGGTTTCAGCTGGGGTAATTTTCTTCACAGTGGCTAGTATGTGGAAATGTTTTGGATTTGTGCTGAATGCAGGGTTGATTATATATAGATTTTTGTTATTGCTGAGCAGGACTTACACAGAGCCAAGACCTTTTCTGCTTTTCCTAATGAAATGCTACAAATTGAGGATGTGTGGGAGGTTGGGGGCAGACACAGCCAGGACAGGTGATGCGAATTGACAAAAGGGATATTCCAGACCATAAGGGATCATGCTCAGTGTATAAACTGGGGAGAAGAAGGAGCAATGGGGATGTTTGGTGTGATGGCGTTGGTCTTCCCGAGTCAGTGTTACATGTGACGGGGCCCTGCTGTCCTGGGGATGGCTGAACACCTGCCTGCCCATGGGAAGCACTAAATTAATTCCTTGTTTTGCTTTGCTTGTGTGTGTGGGTTTTCCTTTCCCTATTAAACTTTCTTTATCTGAACCCATGATTATTTTACCTTTTACCCTTCGGATTCTCTCTCTGATCCTGCAGGTGGGGGAGTAAGTGAGCAGCTTTGTGAGGCTTGGTGGCCAGTGGGGTTAAACTGTGACAGGTGGGCAGTTTATGCATTGCAGACACTCATTTTGATGATGAAAGACCAACCAGGAAAATATGTTTTGCGTATCTCCATAAGAAACAGTATGTCTTACTCAAATGTTTGGATGTTAGACTAAGCTGCGTTGGAGAGGATGCACAAGGATCACCGAGTCCAGCTCCTGGCCCTGCAGAGAATCAACCACAAGGGTCACATCGTGTGCCTGAGAGCGCTATCCAAATGCTTCTGAAACTCTGTCAGGCTGGTGCTGTGACCACTTTCCCAGGAAGCCTGTTCCAGTGCCCAACCACCCTCTCAGTGAAGAACCTTTTTCTAATATCCAACCTAAACCTCCCCTGACACAACTTCAGGCCATTCCCTTGGGTTCTGTCACTGGTCACCAGGGAGAAATGGAATATATAGCTATAAATTATGACAAATCCCATCTTTTATAAGTTTTGATTTAGAATAGCTCTGTTACTTCTGAGTTTTTCTGTGAAAACAAGGTTAGATATGTGCATTTAATCCATGTGTTCTCGATGAAGACATCTTAAAAAGTGGTCCAATGGCTGCAGAAAACTTATGCAGAAAAGAAATACTTTCTTTTGTATTGACTCTGCTCACGGATAGCATCAACTTAGCTGCTGATTTGAGATACCAGTGATTTCTGAGTATAAGCAACTTTTAGGTGCATTGTGAGACTGTTCAAATTACAGTCTTACAAGTGAAGGAAAACATTCAGAAACTATTTTTGTAAGGAGTTGTGATGTGCAATGCTGTACAATTACCTTCAGTCATGTAATTACCATCGGTTTCATAGCAAAATTTTTTATGATACATGAGAACAACTCCTTTAAATAAGGTCTCAGCAGCCCTTCTGAGGCAAAAGCCAGGAGTAGTAAAGCAATAGCATTTATTTTTAGTCAAGATATTTAGTCAGGAAGAGAAATATAGACAGAAGACTTTTCTGAATCAGAATATGATTAAAGACATAATGAAATCCTCTTTTTGGAACATACGCTCTTTGATTTGTATTACATTTCAATGGGCTGTCCATCCAGGAAGGAGAAGGAGCACACTCTCATGGGGTCTTCTGTACCTCTCTAGAGAGCTTCTGGGAGGACTCAGGTAATTCACGCTAATTGTTCCTCCTCAGATTAAACATGAAAGTGGCTTCTAAACATTAATTAGGTAATTCATGGAGAATTCGTAGATTTGCAAAAACAATAGACTTAATTATGGGGTTTTAATTGTAATATATAATAGGATTATTTCAAAATTGGTTCTAAATTGTCAGTTGAGTAACACTTCAGAAAAGTCTGCTGCAGTGACAGCAGACATTGAATTTTCTGCAGCAAGGAGATCTATTCTGAATTGCTGTACAGGTTTGCTCTTGGTGTTGGCTGTGGGAGTAGCTGTGGGCATTTACAATGCAAATGAGAAAGGACATCTTTCACTTTAGTCTTAGTAGACATAAGCAGCTTTCATATTGGAAGACTGAAAAAACCGTAAGTTTATACATTCTAGTCCAAGACTGTATCTTCTCACTGGTCAGCTGATTACTGGTGTATTTTTTTTCAATAAAATTAAACATACAGTTACTTAATCTAAAGCCACTGCTTAACCTTTATTGAAGGAACACTTGCTTGTTTCTGTTAATCTTTCTGGAACATTTATTGGTCTGATTTTTAAAAAGAATCTACCTCTGCAGCTGTGAATGTAATTTGATTTGTCTCTTGTTTTATTTCTCATTGACTATGTAATAGCTGTCTGGCTCTTCAAAAAAAAATTGTAATAACTATAAAATGCAAAAAAAGGAGGGAGAAATATAGACTTGATGGGCTTGAAATGCACGTTGTATTTGTAATCTCAACAAAAGTGGGAAAGAGTCTCTGGTTTTGAGAACTTTAGTGCCAATTATGGAAGTGAGCTTTATAAAAATTTAGCTAAATCACAAATCAGTTTTGAGACAGGATAAGCAGCGCTTCAAAAGTATGTCTTCTAAAGTGATTTGTGTATTGGCAAAGTAGTGAGTGCACAGAAAAGGTGAGAACTGCATCATTTGCAGAGGACATGAGGATGGAGCGGAGATTTTATGAGAAGCTGGCTACAAGGAGAAGCTCTGGCAGAATGGAAAGAAGAACTTATTTGCTCTTTTCCTAATTTTCCCTTTAGATCTTCAGGATACTCTCAGGTCACCATTTGGGTTGAAGAACTGTGACTTTTATTAAGACTCCCCAGAAACAGATCTCAGGAGGACTTTGAATGAGAGTGCGTGTGTGGGGGAGGGGGATGGCATATTGGAGTGTGAAGGCTTTTTTTCTTTTTTTTAGCAGAGTGGGCAGCATGGAGGGAGTGTGAAAAAGTAGCAGGAGAAGGAGACAAATAGGCGTTTCTGACTAAGTTGTTGTGACAGGAGGCAAGGTCCAAGGGATAATTTAGGATGGTAAACCTTTAAGACCAGAGCTGATCTGGTATGGTAATGTGGAAGAAAGTACTGTAGGGGTTTGAAGAAAGGATGTGATTTGAATAAAGAGAGAGATTGAACAGATGTTTATTAGAGTTTCCAGAAAGCAGCGCTGTGAGTACTGAGATGAAGTTTTAATGTTTTGAGTGTGGGTGAATGCTAAAAGCCGTTGGACAAAGAAAACCCTTATGCTGATAAAAGTGAATGAGATGTGAAAGAAAGTGTGAGGCTTTGTTGTGCTGCAAAATTAAATAATGGTGACAATAGAAGGTTTGTCAAAAGGAATGGAAAAATGCAGAATGGAATGATGTGAGAAGAAAAAAAGGTATATTTTGTCCATACTAAGCTTTGGCTTACTGCCGCTCATCCAGGACATGTGCTAGCTGACAAATGAGAGACCAGATATACGAATAGCTGCAAAGGCCTTAAAAATCTAAGGAGTAAAGCAGATGGGAGACTGTCAAATAAGAACACAATGGGTGAGAAGCAGCAGACTTGCAAGTTCTTAGGACAGAGACACAGCAAAAACTGAATTTCAAATATTTTACTGCCCAGCAGCCATTGTTACCTACCTATTTTCATATCACAGTTCAGGCTGTTCTTTCCTTGCCTTATGTTACATGTGCTATTGTGAATCCTTAACTTTCATGCACAGGAGACATGAATATGTCTTGTGTTGTATTAAGATAAATACTTTGCTTGAAATGCAGTTTGATGAAACAAATCAGAGCTGTTAAAACCCTGAAGACCTAAAAAGAAGTTTATTTTTAACTTTGATTTATAAAAATCTGTAGGTAAATTCAGGCCTCATGGGCTCATATTTCTCTATGGTAATGGAAAAATGTCCTCCAACTTAGTTTTTGCTAGGTCAGTACTTTCTTTCCATGGAGCAATATCCAGGCTATCCAGACCTTTTGATCCATTGCAGCTGCACAGAGGTCCTGTTTAGAGGTCTGGTTCTTCCTGTGACATCTGCACCAGAACTGCATAGTCTTGACTTCTTGTGCTACTTGTGACCAGGCATGTGGGGATGTGTACATGCTGTTAGTGGCCCTACTTCAGACCTGCCGGTATTTAACTGTGGGTTCTTTTTGAGGGGATCAGCCCAAGCTGAGGGCAGGAAGATGAGTACTGGTATCTGGACCTTCCCTTTCTGCACTTGAAGGATCCTATCTATCAAGAGAGGGATTTGTATCAGAATTTATATCACAAATGTCAGCCAAGTGATTTGCCTCACTCTCAAACTTTCGAGCAGCTCAGAAGTACATCTAAAGCCCTGAATAGAGGATGATATAACAGCGGTATTTAACACAGCCCTGTATCAATGATTACATAACACTTTCTTGAAGTAGAGCTGGCTCTTCCTTGCCCAGAAGATTTGGCTTCAATATAAATAAAAACTGAAGATTTCCTGGAAGAAAAATCATGTATGAAGATGGAAGAACCTGAGCACACTCCAACTAAGGCAATTATGAATTTAGATAATATTATAGTTTTCTTTTTTTTCTCATACCTAATTATGTCTGTTTCACAATTCAAGTTTTACATACTCATTTTCCTCAGTTTTGTTGTTAAAGATCTACGAAGTTAAAAATAGTCTACCTTTTAAACTGATTTCCTCAGTGAGGCACTTCTGCCATTTAATTTAAATACAGAAAGCTGTATGTTTATGTCATTACATTTCTTGACATAAAGCTAATGCAATTTTAAATATGGTTTAAATGGAAGGGGACTGAAGGCAGTCAAATAGACATATCTATCTCCATTTTCTGCAGAAACAACAAGCCTACCAAAGGCTTTTAGCAAGTTTCAAGCAGTGCCTGTTATAAGATTATGTACCGTAATATTCTATTAAAAAACCATTTAAATATAGTGTTAGTAAACCATTAAATCTTATTAGACAGTTTCATTTTGACTTTTGTGTATATGGACTTTTAAAGTGGACTTTAGAGACTGACAAGAAGTTTGCAAAGCAGTGTGAAGATTTGGTGCTGCCCTGATAATCCTGAGCCATAGTGACACTTGCAGTTGATGATAAGGGCCAGGAAAGGCCTGCAACTGTGTCCTGTGTAAATGATGGCTGTAACAATTCCCATGACAGTTCACTGTGGGACACTGCTTGGAGAGCAGTGATGAACCTGTGCCTTCTGCTTCATATTCCTGTGAAATCAATGAAAATTTGACATCTTTAGTAACAGCTCTGTACATGTAATTCACTCATATATACCCTATCTTATTTTTAAGAATTACTGGTGGAAAAGAGAAATCTAAAACATCTGTTCTGCCTGAGTCTGGTTACAAGATGCTTTGTCAAGTGGCATCTGAGAGAGTGCTGTGGTACAGACACATTAGCTTTTGAATTTGGTCGAGATCACTGGCATGCTTCAGAAAAGCCACTCAACAGATGGTAAGCGAAAACAGCTTCTGTCCCTAACAAGGTGGGATGACTTTAAATCACTGAATAATTATCAGTTATCCAGTCTGACTTAATATTTCATAATAGCACAGTTTGCATTTTTGGGTAGAATTTGTACATCTTAATTTTTTTGTACTTTCTTTTTGTGCTTGTTCCTATGGTTTTGGTTAGTTGCTTAGAAGACTTAAAACAGGGTGGTTTTTTTAAAATTTTTTTTGTTTGTTTTGTTTGTTTATTTTGCTAACAATGGAAATGGATAAGTCTTCACGGGGATTTGAATTACCCACGTAAATGTCTGACAACAGACAGGAAGGAGACTATTCTTCCATCTGCTTGATTGATGTCCTTCCTCTTATGCTTGATTTTGATTTGGGGTTTTTTTGCGTGATTACATTTACCACAGTCAATAGTTCATTTATATAACCACTGCTGTCAATTTTAGAGGGCTAGTGTTTTTCATTTGTGCATAAGTGCTTGAATGAAATGTAAAGGTTTGGAAACTCAGGTATAGGTCTCCTACTCTTCTAGAAATCCACTGTCATTTTGTTATGAAAAGGCAATGAGAAATCTTAGAAGGGTACTAAGCCAATTGTGGGAGACCACATCTGGACGCTTTAGGACAGCTGGGAAAAGGAGATGTGAATTTTTGTTAGAGATCCTGTGTACTTTTCTTTTTGAGACTTGACCCTATATAGCCCTTGTACAAAAATATATGTTAAAAGCCAGAAGCTGTCAGTCAATTCTTCTTAAAGACCCTTGAAAAATTGGAACAGGTATTTTTAGAATAAGGGGTCCCAGCTTTTCCCTTGTGTGGACAATACTTCCAAATAGTACTTAAATTTCCCTAAACCTATATAGGTTTTTTTCTGAAATATTGAATCATGAATATCTGGGACAAAAATCAAGCACCTGGCTGTGGTAGGTGCTTAATTTATCTACATTTCTTAAAAATGACATCCTGGTATGAAGAAAAAAACTTGGAGAAATTTTTCCTGCCTGGAACACCAGCTCCCTCAGGCACAGCAGAACAGCTGTTGTGAGACTCTGCTGGAGGTGCTGAGTGGGCTGTGGTGCCATGCAGTAACCTATAAGAAGAGAAACATGTTGTGAATAAAAATAAACATAAATGTCAATGATGATGAATTAAGGTTTGTTTACAGACCACATGGGAATGTTTATTTATATATATTTTAATACATATATATAAAAAACACTTGCATATGGAGAGGTATGTTCAATGTGGAAGGGAATATGAAGAACAATCAAGAATTGTAGAAGACCTTTACTTTATTAATAAGGAAATATGATTGAGAACTAGAAAGTGTTTAGATTATCCAGTTAAAGGAAGAAGTCATAGAATTATAAGATGGTTTGATTGGAAGGGATCTTTAAAGATCCTCTAGTTCAACACCCCTGCAATAAGGAAGGAAACTTTCCACTAGACCAGGTTGCTCTAAGCTACATCCAACTTGCCTTTGACAGCTTCCAAGAACAGGGAATGCACAGTTTCACTGGGCAACTGCCATCTTCATCAAGAATGTCTTCCTTACATCTCCTCTCTTTCAGTTTAAAATTGGTGCCCTTGTTCTATCACTACAAACGCAGGTAAAGATTCTTGTTACATCTTTATTACATGCCCTCTAATTATTGAAGTTCTGTAATAACATCTCCCTGGTGTCTTCTTCAGGCTGAACAATCCCCACTCTCTCAATCTGTTTTCATAAGAGAGGCACTCCAGCGCTCTGACCATTTCTGTGACCCTCTTCTGGACCCACTCTACCAGGTCTATGTCTTTCTTGCGATTCTCAAAGCTGGATGCAGTATTCCATGTAGACTCTCGTGAGAGCAGAGAAGAGGGGAAGGATCACCTCCCTCAAACTTTGGCCATGCTTGTTGTTATGCAGCCCAGGACACAACTGAATTTCTGGGCTATGAGTGTGCATTGGTGGCTCATGTCCAATTTCTTATAGAAGCTAAGGTAGATGACATGGTATTAGTTGTTCTTCCCTTTTAGAGCAATAATTTCTTTGTTACTAACTCATTAGTTGGAAATAATAATAATACAGTGAGGACTGTAGACATTAATGTAATATGAGTAAGACCAAAAGTCAGTCTAAATTTTATCAGGCTATCTTTGACGCAAATAACACTAAGAGTATAAAGTTTGTAAACTGATACTTCAAAGAGAAATTATGCTCTGTGAAGTTTTATGGTGGCTTCTCTCTGTTATTTAAGAGCTAGCAAAAGTGATCTGCCTTGAAGATTCCCTATCTTATAAGCACAGATCTTAAGAGAGCAATTTCAAATCCCAAATATATTGATCTTATTTTCAGCTGCTGGAAACTGACATGGCTCTGCCTTCAGTGAAATGATGTTCAATTAGAACAATAAAAAAATTTACCCTTTAGTCTGGAGTAACATTTAGCACATCTGCTTCATTGCACTTTTGGGACAAAGGCCTTTATTTACAGTTACAGGCTGTAACCAAGAGAATGAATGGAATAAGAATGCTTTGTTTATATTTAGCTATTTATCCTAGTAATTTTTCCATGAAATAACTCATCTGTGGAGACACAGGAAGTAGTACAAAATAGTATTGAATGAAATAAGTGAAACATGAGCTGTTTTGGCAGCAGATCAAATCAGTTTTCAGATGTGGTGAGGAATGATTGCTTTAGTATGTTTCTCCGTGTACTACAACTTCTTTTAAGTTTTAGTGAGTAATAAATACAGATATAGCACTTGCTGAAACATTTTTAATTCATAGGATTTGTTTTTTTGTTAAAATGCTTTTTGAATAGATAGGAAAGACTGGTTGTGCAAGACTGTGTGGAAAAAGTTACTTAAAGTTATAAGTAAGTCTGCCTGGGATTATACCTTAGAGTCTTAATAGCTTCCAAGCTCTCATCTCGTCATATGTGTTCATTTCAGTTATTGAAAGAGAGAAGGTTTTCATAAGATAAACCTTTTTCTCTGAAAACATAATTATTTTTCTTGCTGGAATGGTAGCCTATTCCATCTCTTTGGACTCTGTTTTAGAAAGGTATTTTATTTAGAGACACTAACAGGTGTTCTTAAAGTATGGTTCTGTTTCTTCTAGCTCCTCAGTGATGCTTGCTTTGTCTACAACTACGATGAGAAATTACTGAAAACAAAATGGAAAATAACCTTAGGTGGTAAATATAAACTTGTTATGCTGAATACATGTTAAATATTCTCTGATATATGTTGTAAATCTTGATCTCTGCTGTAGAGACTTTATTTACAGGCGAAAAGATAGATGAGGAAAAAAAGAGGTTACACAAAAATGGGAGTCTGTTCTAAAAGTAAACAGATGTCTGGATCTTTTTATCCAGGTTTCTAGGATGTTGTGCTGATATTAATCTGAATATTGGATTTTTGAATTAAAACCAGCCATTCTATAGCCTGATGTGTAGATGTCACTATTTTAGGAAGGCAGGTATATTAGTCATTCACTACAGACATTTGTTCTGGATAAACCTAAGGTTTTAAAGGATGAAAAATCAGTGGAAAAAAAGTGAAAATGTATCAGCTATCCTGACTGTGAGTTTCAGTAACAGAACTTTTAAACTCCAAAAATATATGGAAAAATGAGTAGGATTTGGAGCTGGGCTGGAAAATATCTTGTCATGGTTTAGGCAAAGTACGCTTATGCTTAGATGCTGGGGTGGGTTTATCTAAGAACAGATGAGCTGAGAGCTTTTGCCCTGCTTGACTAGCTCTCACATGAGTTTCCTTACTTGTACACAGTGCTGCATTCTCTAGGTCTCACCTTCCATTCCTGGCAGAGATTGCTGCTGGTCCAGGGAGGTTGGGCAGATTGCTGCTGTGGGGATGCTCACAGTTACACAGTTGCAGTCCCTAGTATTAAAGACCAAGGTCCCTGTGTACCACTAGCATTTGTCTCCATGCCTCCTTCATCTCCAAGATTTTCCCTAGCATGGATCAGTTTCTTTATGTTTCCTAGCTCTCCTATTATTTTCTAGACAATCTGGTTTTGGGAACCCTTCCATTTTACCTCTTTGCAGAACCTCAGGTCCCTGGTTGTTCTTGTCTAGACAGTCCATGTGCAGAAGCAAAATCCATGATGACCTTTCTGATCTGGGGTTATGTCTCATCTCTTTTTTTGTGAGTCGGTGAATTCAGGATGTGCTGCTTTTACGTAGATGTTATCAAAGTATGCAATCAGCCCATACCAGTTGCAAGTAGCAAATAGGCTTTCGCTTGAGAGTTTAGAAATTGTGTTTTGGATGTTCACTCCCTCCTTACACACTATGACCCCCATCCCCTCTTCCCAGCTATGAGCCCTTGTGTTTGCATTCACAGCTTAAGCTACATATTTCCTATAATTGTGGAAAATTGAGTCTTGTGATGGACTGCGAGTTCAAAACTGCCTGTTTGGTTTTGTCTAGAGACCAGGGCTGAAATGGAGACAGTGTGCGATTACCTTATTTTGAATATGCAAATACCCACTGCTCTTTAGTCAAGGGAACAAGACTTGTGACAGGCCATTACTCATTCGTATAATTATCTTTCTAAACTATAGGTACAGAGCCTTGTTTTAGAGCTGCTTCCAGCAGCATTATGTTTACTGTAGTTTGTCAAGTGCATAAAATTGTTTTCTAAATTAAGCTATTTTTGCTTGAAAGTAAAAACATAGCTTTCAGATAAATATGCAATAAATTGCAAGTGAGGTGAGGTGTTAACTTTTAGCAGAATGGTTCTTCCTGTTAGGCATCAGCGATACTGCAGGTCAATGTAGAAGTCTGGCTGAAGTTTGAGGGACTTCAAGCAGAGCTGGTTACATTTTTGCTTTGAAGCCAGATTTACTGGTACAAAGTACTATAAATTTTTTTTCTTAAAATATCTGGTTTTGCTTTCAAACATCTTGAGGTTGATATTCAACAGCTGGGAATTTCCAGGTAATTAGCATAACTCTCTCAGCAGGAAAGTTGTCCTTCCTGACAAAGATGTCACTGTCAGTGATATTTTTTCTTTGACTCACATCTGCTGCAACAGCTGTGTTTTTATTCTGACAGGTCAAACAGGTGGATATCGAACAAAAGCTCTATCTCCCAAGGTGGTATCAGATGTGATTCTAGGAGCAAAGTAAAATTGCTAGCATTTCCTCTCTTGTTTAATTTCTTTTTCTGGGTATTGTGTGCAGAACCCAGAGGGCCACATTCTCCAGACATAGCATCTTTATGAACATTATGGCTTCAGAAGTATTTCTTCATTACATGTACAATTTATTCAAGGCCCATGAAAGAGTTAGGAAAATACATACTCCTTTCCTTTGTGAATAAACAGCATAATTTGAAATGTTGACCACTGGTACAGAAAGCACAGAATTTCCTGCCATCCTGGTGTGGATTCAGAGTTGACAGTCTGGATTCTGATTGACA
Source organism: Rhagologus leucostigma (assembly GCA_013397725.1). Classification (NCBI taxonomy): domain Eukaryota; kingdom Metazoa; phylum Chordata; class Aves; order Passeriformes; genus Rhagologus; species Rhagologus leucostigma. The sequence goes on from VZTD01003687.1 coordinate 544,145, forward strand.
TTCCCCATGTGAACTGATCTGGGAAGATAGTGATCAAATTTCCATTATTTTCTTGCAGAGATCTCCCATTAGAATCCTCATGAGGGTAGGTTTGGTGATGAGCACCTAAAGAAGTACACTCAGTGTGTCAGGCTGTTAGGATATGATATCTTTAATTAAAGCCAGTGAAGACGGGATCTAAATGTCAAAGGTCCTACATCCTCCAGAAGCTATTTCTGTCTTGGGTTTTTTGAGAAATAGGGCACTAATAAATGCTGTAAAATTATCGTTAGTACTCTGGCTGCAGGTGGAAGAGAACAACAGGAGTTTATAAGAACCTCGAGGTAAAATTAGGAGGCTAAATTGGTAGGTGATAGCAGTAGACTACATTAGAGAAGTTTAAAAAATCCACATTACTGAAATAATTTCCATTTCACATTCATTACATTTGGCAAAGTCTATTTCAATAATGGATTGTTTTTTATTTCGTTTTAAAATTAACCTAAATCTCTGTGTAAAGCTTTCAATTGCAATTGTGACCGCTTGAGTAATTAGAGAATTAGAAAGAGAAGGAAAGTTTTGTGATCAAACCAAGACATTCTGAGTGCTTCTTGAAGATGGAATAGCTTCTTAGGTACATATATAATTAGGGAGGTTTTTTTAATGCTTAAGGAAAAATAGTATTTGTAGCAATGGCAGTAGTTATTTAGAATATTCTAGTCAGTTCTGCAGTTGTTTTTCAAGGATGCAACTACATACTTCTTTCCTCTGCCAAAAAAAAAAATCACCAAAACCAACAGCAAAACTCAAGCCTCACAGTAAAAATGTACTGTATATACTCTGAAGGCAAGATCGAAACCAAATAATTTTGTATATTTTTCTCCTAAAAATAAGACTACTGTTTCCTAGAACATATAGTAATTAAAAGTTTAGCTATTCATCATGCTTCATTCTTTTTAATGCCAGTATCTGGTTGCCTCATTCAGTATCTGAATGAGAAGTAAACATTGAATTTAACCTTCTAATATTAATATATTGGGTCATTTGTCTCTCTGGGTCTCTACACCAGATTACTTTTGTCCTTTTTGAGTGTATTTCTTTGGAAACTTTCTTTTTACTGTCTTCATGGCTGTTAAAATGATACTGCTTGGTGTAATGCCTTGTGGCTGGAGATGTGTGACAATCCTCTGTTTTCCAGCTGTGATGTCTGGTTGGGCCTTCCCCGTTTCCTGCCCTGAATCCGACCAAAGTCAGTGTGTATGAAGCAAAATGGAACCTCTGGAAGATTCTTTTCCCTGTGTCTTGGTTGGGGAAATAGATTATTGTCAGCAATTATTTCAGCTTTACTGGCATGGTAGTTCTCACTGGCAGGTCTTGGACAGCCAGTGTTTTCCTTCAGGAGGCCCCCAAGGTGCAAAATCCCTCTTAATCCGGTTCTTCTAGGTTCGAGAGTACTAACATATGGCTTTGGTTCAAAACATAGAAGTTCCCTTGTAAATAAGACTTGTGTAAAAAAACCCAGTATATTTATTTGTCTTTACCTTTTTGATTTGGTTGGTTGTTTTCGTGGTGGTGTTTTGTTTTTTTCTTCTTTTTTTTGGTGGGTTTTGTTGGTTTGTTGTGGTGGTTTTTGTTGTTGTTTTTTTCTCTCTGAAAGTTTCAGATCCTTCTGGTCCTTTTTCTTGGCTTTGTGTTTTAATTGTATCAATCAACTCAGATTACTGGAAAAGTACTTTTAAAATCTGTATTTATTGTTCTTCAAGGAACACTGTTACAGAGCCTATGGCTATTTCCAAGAGATCATTAGTAGGAGTAGGGTATTTATTGCCATTAACACTAACTGTAGGTAGATGAACTGCATGAAGTCTGCAATTTTGCAAACCTTCCCTTGGGAGGTTGGCAGAAATATTGAAAATCAATTCCTTTTTACTGTATCTTCAAAAATCACAATTTGTAATTCATCCCTGTTTTCCAGCTAAGAGAAAAACTTTTTGTTGTGGAGATATCTCATACAAGTAGACACTGTATCTGCCTCGTCCACTATATCTTTATTGGGTGCTTAATATGAACTCTTCTGTCTGTGCTTCAAAATTGCTGTGGGTTTAATTCTTCTAGTGTGAAGAAGTTCTTAAACAGTAACAGACTTACAGTTTAAATTTTACTTTTATGTCTAACTCAGGGAGAATGGGTGAAGCATGCCAGAAAAAGGAGCAGGTGCAGCTGTGGGCAAAATATCTGGCTGCTCATAAATGGGAACATCTGACATCTCTGTCTCATCACAATGGACAGTAAGAACAGCCAGTTGTACATTTAAATGTTAGAGACTTTGCTTATTCCTTTCAGTTTCCCTGTACTGTTCTGAAGATGTTGGAATTCATTCAGTTCACTATTTTGTCCAAGTCTGGATTTTCAGATGACTGATCACATTATTAATTTACTCATCTTTGTCTTTAGGGAAGAGCTGAATGGGAAGGTCTAAGGATTCCATATTTCTGAATTTTTAAGGGTGGTTCTGATTTATATTTAATTAAACTTTCCAGATGCTTGAAGGTACAAATGTGATCTACCTGTCAACATGACAAAAAGCAGCACTGCTGCACTTTCAAACATATTGTTCTGTGACTTAACTGGAAGATAAGAAATTTTGATTCATATTCAACTATAACAGGACTTTGCTAGCACATTTTGATTCTACTTCTAATTGCAGAATGGTTGAGGTTGGAAGGAGCCCCTGGAGGTTATCTGATCCAGCTGCCTGCTCAAGCAGGGCTTCATAGATCCAGTTGCCTCCGACTATATTCAGATGGCTTTTGAATATCTCCAAAGAGGGAGACTCCGTAACCTTTGTGCAACCTATGCCAGTGCTCAGTCACTCTTACAGTGAAAAATGACTTCCTGATGTTCATTTGGAGCCTCCTCTGTTTCAGCTGATGTCCTTTGCCTCTTATTCTGTTACTTGTGTCCTGCCAAAAAGAGCCTCATTCCATCCCCTTTGCACCCTCTCTTCCTGTAGATCTATACACAAATGAAATAAACCATGAACCTTCTCTAGACTAAATAGTGCAGGTCTCTCAGACTTTCCTCATGATCCCATCCATTCATCATTTTCTTGGCTCCTTACAGGAATTGATTTAGTATGACCATGTGTCTCTTGCACTGAGGAACTCGGAACTGAACTCAGCCCAGATTTGGGCTTAGTAGCAGTGGCAACACTCTCCTGACACAGCCCAGGACACTGTTAGCCTTTTTTGCAGCAAGGGCGCATTGCTGGCATATGTTCAACTTGGTGTCCACCAGGACCCTCAGGTCCTTTTCTGCTGAGCTGCTTTCCAGGTGGTCAGTTGTTGGTACTGGGGATCTGGGGTTGTTCTCCCCAGGTGAAAGACTTGGCACTTTTTTTTGTGAACTTCAGGAGGTTCCTGTCAGCCTGTTTTCCGAGCAGCCTATTGTTCCAGCTTGTTGCGGTCCCTCTGAATTGCTGCACAAACCTCTTATGCAGTGCAGCAAACTATCTATTCTGCCCAGTTTTGTTTAATGAGTCAGAGTCACCTTCTGGTGGGCTTCTGTTTTATTCAGTGTGTGAACTTCTGAGCCTCTTAAATGTCCTGCTTATATCAGTTGGAAGACACAATCTGTAATAAAACATGTATTTTACTTTCTTGTACTAATGTTAAAGTTAACACTTGCTTTATTTTTTCCTGTAGACTGAAGAGCTGTGATTATGAAGAAAAATAATATTATGAAAAGCTTTTATCAAGTGAACCTCATTGACAGATACTGATTTAACATAAGGCATTTATAATTCTGAATGCTGTTAAGAAGATGTCTGTCTTCAGAGTGGAGAAAAAATTATAAAAGATGAAAACCTGTAGAGGTGTCACTTATGAAACTGAAAAAAAATCATGATTTGCTCGTCAGCAGTATTAAGTAATGTAAGTTACCATATAAGTAGTCATGTCTGACAGTCACTTCTGTTACTGTTCTCATAATATGATTTCCTAAATTTGGAAAGAAATATACTCTTCAGTGACTTAAAGCATGTAGTGTTGTTCCCTAAAAAAAGAAATGTATTTACTGGGAGCTGTGGATATCAGGAACTGCTGATCTACAATAAGGAAAGTTTGCTTTAGTCTTCACTATATTCACACTCTGAAAAGCCTGTTCTTCCACAGAGGAAGCAGATGCATGTTTTTGCAGACTTTCCTCTCCATGAAAAAATATGAAGACATCTTCAGGCAGAAGATCAGAAGACTTGGCCATCTATGTCTCTCAGTGAATCAAGAAAAGACTTGGAAAAAAATGTTGTAGATGAACATAATTTGAGACAAAACTGATGATCTTTTAATGCACACACAAGAGAAAAAGAGCATAGTGAATTTACTCTAAAACACTATTAGTAATGTCCTCCAGTCTGCTTGAAAATCCTTCCAGAAAGAAAAGCCTAATGTTATGTTTGTGAAATCATTGTCCCTAAAATTAACATGTCACCTTTGTCTTGTAAGATTCAACTTTTGGGAGGTTGCTGGTCCCATGGCTAAGAGTGATAGAGAGGGAAGAAAACTGTGACACTTGTTGCAGATTTCCCTTTTGGTAATGAAGTGTGTTGGCTATTGTGATGATGTTCAGAACACGGTATTCAGATTTTTAGTAACTCTTGACTTTTTTTGTCTGCAAAAGAACGAATGTACAGAAAACAGTGGTACTGTAGAAAAAACCCCCACGACATCAAGTTCCAGAGTCTTAATACATAATTTTGTAAGAATAATATTTTAAATTTATGATGATTTGTAGTATAAACAGAATCTTAATAGACCCAGACAAGATATACATTGATGAACAACTGCTGGTTTTAAAGCTGCCAATACTTCAAAAATTAGTAATAGGATTAGTACTCCTGATCTAAAAATAGTTAATAAAGATACCCTGAGATTCAACACTCTTCCCCTCATCATTGTGTAATGAAGATTTCAGTTACTGCAAAAAGTAGCTTTGGGTTATCTATATTTTAAAATAATTTTTCTTGTTCTGATCCTTGAAATAGCACTCACCCAGAATGCTTAACTTGTGTGGAAAGCAGAGCTGAATTTTTTTTTTCAAGATCAAAGCAAAACAACCTAAATACAAAAGCTTCTTTGGGTATCAGGAATCTATTGCGATGTTGTCAGGCAGCCTAACACAGGAGTATGCAGAGGATGTAATGCCTATATTAAGAACATGGATACGTATCTAACATAAATGTGTGCTGCTCCATGCTCTGCAGCCCTCCCCACTGCTTTACGGCCTGGTTTCTACAAGGAGGAGTCAGATACATGGAAGGGGTCACAGTGCACTAAAATGTATCCCACTTTACACAGAGAGTTTGAAACTCTCCGTGGAATGACTGCCCTGTGGACAGACCCAGAGCCCAAGTGACCTTCAGAGGCCATTGAACTTTAATGCAGTACCCTCGAACAGGATGCTTTCACTGCAATTTTCTGACAACTTGCATTGAGCCTCTGGTGTTTGTGGACCAGAAAGGTGCCCGAAAGCAAAAGTTTTGTTTTGTGTGCTTGCTCTGCCTCTGTGTAACCACAGAGTGCATGAGTGGGTATATGTGTGTGCATATATGTACTCCCGAGACCCAGTGTTTCAAAACTCATTTGTCTGAATTCCAAGCATTTAAGGAAAATAATGTAGATATGAGACATGAAAAAATGTTCTGCTGACTAGCCATATTAGAGAAATGTGAAAGCAGTAAGCTTCTAATTCTTAAATAACAGGACTGCGTGTAGTCAAAGGAAAACAAGTAATAGTAGCTCTGCTGCAGCCAGGCAATGTCAGATTATAGTGATGTGAGATCAGCAGGCACCAGGATTCTGCTATTAATCATAAGTGGAGCTTCTGTTTCCAATAGAATATAAAAAATTACAAACTCTCTTAAATATTTCTTCTTACTGCTGTGACATGAGTAAGTGCTTTCATGGTGGAATAAGGTGATGTGTCCTGCTTTTTTTTTGAAACATCTTCACAAGAAGGTGGGTTGCTTGGTTCACAGCTCTCTAACTGACTTGGTCTGCAGTCTGTAATACTCTGTCTTTTGCTTTTTGGAGATTCAAGTTTGACCATATTTTGTTCTAATGTAAGTTCCAAACTCTGCCTTTAGTGGAGACCACTGCTGTCAGTATGGAATGATGTTACTTTTAGGCTACGCAAGTTTCAGCTGAAGTATTTAACTCTTTTGCTTAGTAGAAATCTAATGGATATCCATGGGTTCAAAATGTTAGTGCTCTTGAAAAAATTGCATCACACATTTTATTATAAAATGTCTTCTGGAGATAAGATACACGCAAAGGTTTTTTTGGTTTAACCAGCTTAAGTAAATGGGGTGCAATTGCTCACTTGTAGGAAATATAGAAAAAGGTAAAGGGATTTCTAAGGGTGAGAAACAAAAGTGTGAAGAATATAGCGAAGGAGTAAATTCTTCCACTTGTATTTGTGAAGAGGTATTTTTTTCTATGAGTTGAGACATTTCAGAAAACTTGATTGCTGATATACAGAGATTTGTATTCCTTTTTTTTCTGGTTGTTTACCCTATGGCAATATCCTGGTTATGATCTGGATTATGATAAGAATGTTCTGCCATGAAATATATGAAATTTTGCATTTGAACTCAGTCACGTGGATGGTTTTCAGTATTTTTGGGTAAACACACTTGCAGAACCAGCGCTAACACTTCCAGAAATGCTAAACTGTCCATGCCCTGAACTGTCTAGAAAGAAGTCTGAGAGCCAAAGGAAAGTTTGCTGTAACAGTGATCCTCAGTTAAAAAGCACTCCTTTTCATGATCAGCACATTGGTGATGAGGACACAGCTTGCAGTATGCAAACCGCATCCAGTCAAGTGAAAGTGGGGGGAGGAAGGACATGAGAGCCCACAAAGGTGCACACCTTTCTGTTGTAGTATCAGCATTGCCCTCCTGTGGTGAATGTTCAAACGCTTCCAGTGAATTATAACTGTATTGTGGCCATAACCTACTTTTTTCAGGCTGAAAATTAACTTGCAAACGATGCTTGCTGGGTCATTGTGCAAGTCAGATGTTACAATGTAGATGAACGTTTTGAAGCCATGAGTAGCTGCAATGAGTTAGAAGAATAGAGCTGTTCTCTCAGGATGAGAGATTTCTGGTTGCTCTTCTGTTGTGCACAATTGCAATGCCTTACATGCATGTGCAGATTTGTGCAACACTCACATACAAAATAACAAATGAAAGGCCTCAAGTTTGGAGTTCTCAGTTACTGGAAAAATTTACTTTATGGAACAAAAGTGAGTTAGAACAGTCTTATAAGACAACACAGTTTCTACATGAAATGTACCTTGAATTGCAAAAGTGACGTAGTAATAGATATTTTTTGAATTATTGGTGCTGGTTTTGGCTGGAGTAGAGTTAATTTTCCTCCCAGTGACTGGTGTGGGGCTGTTTTGGATTTGTGCTAATCACTGGGTTGATAATATAGAGATGTTTTTGTTACTGCTGAGCAGGGCTTACACAGAGCCAAGGTGTTTTCTGCTTTTTGTACTGACACACTGACAAGGATTTTGAGGGTGCATGGGAGATTGGGAGGAGACAAAGCCAGGACAGGTGACACAAATTGACCAAAGGGATACTCCAGACCATATGGGATTATGTTCAGCGTATAAAGTGGGGAGAAGGAGGGGGAAGGGAGGACATTTGGAGTGATGGCGTTGGTCTTCCCAAGTCACAGTTACCTGTGATGGGGCCCTGCTGTCCTGGGAATTTCTGAACACCTGCCTGCCCATGAGAAGCAGTGAATTAATTCCTTGTTTTGCTTTGCTTGTGTGTGCTGCTTTTGCTTTCTCTGTTAAACTGTCTTTATCGTAATCCATGAATTTTCCTGCTTTTACCCTTTGTATTCTCTCCATGTTCCTAATGGTAGGGGACTGAGTGAGTGGCTTTGTGCGGCTTGGTGGCTGGCTGGGGTTAAAACATGACATACTGTTTGCAAATTTTTATTTGCTTAAATGTTATAGCTTATGACGGAGAGCTTTCAAGGATGTTTATTTCAAAGTTGCTTAGAATCTGCATCCTGGGGGCATGCGGATGGAAAATGAATGAGTTCTGTATCTCCAGCATGGAGTAAAAGGTTTAGAATATTAAATTTTACTTTTTGTCCCCATAGAACTTTTTGGGTTTTATGAGATGTGAGCAGATGGGACTTTGATTTCAAGTGTAAGCCTGATGATAAAAGATTGAAAATCACATCATTAAAAGATTATAAGCAGTAGGTTATAAATTTTTACCGCTTCCTATTTGTAATTAACCTTTAAAAGCTGGTCATGTCGAGAAAGCCTGGGGTTTGGTTTCTGTGGGAACACTTTTTAGTAGTAATGAGCACCTGAGGATTCTTTTCTCTCCCAGAGTGAACATGACATTTCAATTCTCTCAGATTTGTGTGTGATGCCAGCACCTTTCAGTCTTTTAAACATAGCAAGAAAGTTTGGTATTTTCTGTATAGACACAGAAAGGGCAGTGATTTTCTTCCGCTTAGACTGGATGTGATTCCACTCTCACATTCAAGAATTAGTGTCTTGAATAGCACTCATTTTTAGAAGTGTTGCTGGGAACCTTTTGCTGACATTTTGCCATCAGCAGGAGTAAAAATGAAAGCCTGTAATGATGACTTCACCTTTCCTTACATTTATCCAACTGGATATGATTGAATTTTTGTAGCCATTTCAAATTACTCTTTCCTTTCAAACAACTTGAATTGCATCAAAATAGACATTAAAAATAATGGCAAAAGAACACTATTTTGGGATCTTGAATGAAGTTGCTTGAGACAGTGCAGAAAGGTTATTGGACTAGTCCAGTTGTATATCTAGCATGAGCTGGATCCTGCAAATGTTTTGCATGAACTTGGATTTTCTTAAAAAATGTCATCAGATGGTGGAAAACACAGTGAATAAAATGCCTGAAAATGGTTTTTAAATACATTTTCGTGTAAAGTGTGTGCAGTTTAAGAAACATATATATGTTTTTTGTGTGCTTCTGAGCACAGTGTTTAACAGAAAAGTGTAAGGAAAAGGTTGCAAGTAAGAGAGGCAAAATTCTGTATCATGAAGTTATTGGTATTTGGCATTTCTTCATTATGATTAGACCAGACATTTTCTTTTCCATGAAAACCACAACCTGGTATATCTACTGTGTTAGGAATTAGAAGCTGTCCATAGGTAAGCTGAACATCTTCTGAATGCGTATGGTTACTTTGTGGTGTCTTTCCTTCTCTTCACTTTAGACTGAGAGAGGTTTCTGACATTTCCACAGGGGCATGAATTTAATAAAAATTATCACTCTATGTGTAAGAATTGGAACAATTTTTTTGGCTTTTTTATTAGCTCTGATGAATACTGTATTGTTGCTATTTGGTATTAAAAATTTGTTAGTTCTACCTATCTCAGCATGAGATGAGATGAAAATAATGGCCTATACACTTGTTTTCACTTCCTTTATATTAAAAAATGTTGTTGTCTTTGGTTTACTGTATTTATATTGAGAGATGCAGATGGACAAGTACGTTGTGGTACAGAGAAGGGTTCAGGTCTACCTGGCTGGGACACCTGACCTTTTCACAGATGTATGAGCAACATGAGGAAAAGGCCTCCCCAAGCAAACAATAATCTGCCCATATATGGTCAGCAGTATATATCCCACATACGAGAAATGAATGAATTTTGTAATATCCAGCTTGTGGGAAATTCTGAATTCCATTGTTTGGTTTTCATAGCTACACACACCAAGAGTCTGAAACTTCCTGATTTTCACCAGAGAGTGGAAATTCTGGCAGTTCAAGTAGAAAAAAAACAAAAATATTTTGACTTACCTCTTGGAAGGCAAGGAAGCAGGAACTGAGGTGACAGCCTCACAGGGAGGATCTCAAGAGATGTGATGCCACTAGAAAGGTAGGACAGCAAAAGTTAGGAGTAATGAGTGGTGAAAACCAGAATGAATAGGCAGAATATGTTTTAAGAAAAAATGAAAGGCTCTGCTAGTTCAGATGACCAAAGGTTGCCTCAGCCTCAGAGCTGCTTCAGAGGAACAATAAGAAAAAAGACCGTAGAAGAGTATTGCATGAATGTGGAAGGGAACCGTGTCCTTACATGCTATTGATAAAGATAGACAAGAAACCTTTATTCTCTAAATGCAATCTTAAGTAGCCAAATGTGGTTGTTTATTAGAGAAAGAGGAAGACATTAAAAGGAAAAGAGATTTCCTTTTTTTTCTTCTATCTCTGCCATTTCCTGTCAAGCTTTGCTTAGCAAATCAGAGTCTCCATTAACTATTTGTATGAAGTAGCTCACAGGATAAAGCTTCTGATCTCATCAACAAATAATCATTTTATAGCCTTCGTAACAGAAAAAACCCCTGACATCCTTAGTTTCTGAATTTAAAAGAATAAAAATAGTACCGGAGAAATAAGGAGGAAAAAAGAATAAAAATAATTTCTAATTCTATTACTAATTTGTCATGCAAATACTCTAAAATGTTCAATATTCCATTTAATTTTTTTTCTAGGAACTTGCAAGAGTGTGATTCAAAACAAGACAGTGAAGGGCTTATGTTTTACTTAGTAGATGCAAATGCTGTATCAAGCCTCTATGTAATTCACAAACATAATATTGTGGTTTATGTTTGTATAAATAATATGAAATGTGATCCAGAAAAAAATCAGAATATGAAATGGAAATTGTAAATCAGAACCTCAAGGAATGTATATCTAGAATTAACATCTGTTCTGTGGTGTGTTGGATCCTAAAGGCTTAGGTATTGGAAAACTTTTCAAGTAGGGTGAGAACTTTAGAGTAGTAAAAGCCCTGCTTTATTGTCATTAGTTGTGAAACATATTTTCATTTTATTGGAGACACATTCTCCTTCTGCAGTTTGGATCTGAGTTTTCCTATTCTAGTGCTATGTTTCTCCTCCCTGTGCCAGTCTTTCTTTCAAAATGCTGAAGCCTGGCTGGAGCTAAAATAATTGAATTATGGTAGTAGCTTCTGAGTAGCAGCCAAAATATTCTCTGCAGTCAGAGGAGGCTTTTGATGCACTTGGCTTCTTCACTGTTTAAAAATACCTACTCTTTCTCAGCTTTTAGATTAACAGTAACGAGATCTGAACATGAAGGAGACTGAGAGTTTGGAGAGGCTTCTTCTGGAGTCTAAATAAGTATCTCTAATCTTGGCAACTACTTCTCGTTTCTGATAACTTTTTGTAAGAAAGACTGTTGAAAAGAGGGAAACCTTGTGGTAAATCACTGAGGAATATCCCTCAAACAGATTTAGTTTGAAGTAAAAAGCAAACAAAATATATGGCAATGATGCTGGAGGGTGTAAAGCTCTCTTCTCACTTGACTTCTGTAAATACTACCCAATGAAAGAATAGGAGGATGTGACTACTAGATGTGCCTTAGGTAGCTGCAACAGGCACAAAGAACTGGCAGGGCATTGTAACAGCCCAGCCAGGCTCTGCAAATGTCATTACTAGTGCCACCAGAGCTGAGCTAATGACAGGGCTAACAATATTGGCAGCAGCCCAGACAAAATTAGTATCTCAAAAATTGCTGCCTTCTGCTTTAATGATCCTGTGATAGTACTCACTTATTTTTAGATTGGTCATCATAAGGCTTTTTCATAGAACATTTTATCAAGCAAGTAAAAAGAAAGAGGAAGTATGAATAGTTAAATCCTCTGACTCTTTCTTACTTTTCTCAGGTTTCTTTCTTATGTAGATACTGTACTTTGAAAGCTTTACTTTTCACTGGATGTATACAATAGCTTAGGTCTGAAGATACTTGTTGAAGGCCCTTTTGGTTACAAATGCAGCTTTTTGTGGACGTCTCCTCAGTGATATATGTGTCTGCAGCAGCTTATTTAGGATGCTGGCAGGAATGACTTTTTGCATTTGGGAAATTGGATCACAGGATACAGGGGATTTTTCTGAACTTTTTGTAAAACAAAATGTGTGTCTTGCCTCTGGTCTTGTGCTGTTTGCATACTGAATCATTTCCTTCAGATTTCCAAGGAAATTTCTATTTCTAAGTACAAGGCTATTTTCTCAGCTTAAAAAATGCAGAAGATGATAAACTTAATCTGGCAAACTTTTTGGACAGCTCTTAAGTAAAAGATGTCATAAAAGAAACACACCAGATGAGGAACAAAGATATTTCTTCAGAAATCCTTGAAGACCTGTGCAGCTATGAGGAGCATCATAATTTGTAGGTTTTCTGATGTTGGCTTTACGAAGGACTGGTTGATAAATGACAGAGCGCCAATAAAAACACTCATCAGTTTCCCATCTGTATGTCTGTGCATCCATCCATGACTTGCAGAGTATGCATTTTCTCTGCTTTATGTGTTTCTGTGTCAGAATCTATTTTATACTGTATTTCAGATCCTGCTTAGGAAAGAAGCTGTTGACTGAAGTTGCCTCTTATATGCTGCAATATGGAAAAGTTGATAGTGATGAAGGGATTTGTTTCTTCCCTCATGGTCTATTATATTAATATATTACCTCTAATCATGGCTGTTCATAGTAGCAGAGCATGCTTGCGAAACAGTAGGGAGAATTTTGTGGTCCCACTGTGGTTGCAGGGCTATACATGACAGGTGTTGAAAAAACAGGTACCTTACTGGTTCACTACTGTAGGCAATAATCTTTCCTTGTCTCTAACTTAGCACAGCCTTGGGTTACACGTCTTCTATTAGTGACCTGTCCCTTTCATTTGAGGGTGGGAAATAGGTGAAAAACCAGAAATTCTGCAAGTCTGTTATTGCTTCAAGATTGTCTCAGGATGAGTTTTCTGCATTCTGCCTCAGAAGTGATTAGCTAGCTGTGATTTTTTAAACATTTTTCTGTTCTAAACTTTGGTGCTTCTATTTTCCCTGGCAGGATTCCCAGGGAATCTTCCTATTTATGGAACAAGATGAAAAGACTGACCTCCGAAGCTGAGCAAGATAGTTGTATTTGATCCAGTTTGGTGTGTTCTCCTATTCACATCATCTGTGAAACTATTTGTCTCTTTATCCTTTTTTGCCTGAGTTGGCATATAATTCTGGAAATAGCAGAGGTGAATGACCTGAAATTTAGCTCCAGGATGTCTAGTGCCTGTTTTGGTGTGTGTATAAAGCTGAGTTATGACGGAAGAAGACAATTGCCTGCCACCACCTTCTTTTTTCTCCTGCTTCATGCAAAAAGTGAACTACAGTGGGAGAGGTTTTTTCTAGAAACAGAACGTAAAATGAAAAGGAGGAGTTAATTCTCTTACGAATGAGAAGTCAAAAATCTCACATTACTTCTCCCCTCATGGTGAGAAAGAGGTATTGTTTTCTTCCAAATACACTCCGTGTCTGTCAACTAGTATTTTGTCATGATGGTACAAGGTTTTCTGGTTTTGAGCTTCTTCTCAATGGTCTTATTTGATTTTAATTATGGTGCTTTTGTTATTTTTAGGTTTAGCTCTTTACATGTAGCATGATGTTCATTATAAAATAGTTCTGTGAAAAACAGACTTTATTTTCCAAAAATCTTTTTCTATAGCTCAAGGATTCTTTCATTGGTACAGTATGAATTTTAAAATAGCTATATGATACTATCTTTGTTTCTTAAACCTTCATCCTGGATGTGCATTTGCTTCATGCTAATATTTGTTTTCATTCAGCTGGAAAACAGAACTGTGTTTAAACCAGTTTTAGTTAAATACCATTTTCCTTCTTTTAAACACCATTTTCCTTCTTTTAATTAGAGACTGCAGGCATCTGAGTTTGACTTTTATTTTACTGCCAGCTCTAGGAACACAAACAGTCTTGGGCTCCATGATAAATATGTTGCTCTGAGTCAGAAGGGGAGGACAGGGGAAAACCCCCAAACCAAAACAGTCCCTTGCAAGCTGTGCACTCTCGAGCTCGGTAGGTGTAACACATCAAATATCAACATGGCTGCCTAAAAGTCAGTAAAATTAGGCTGATTATTTCCTGTTTCATGAATAATTTCACTGTGAACAGGCACTGTTTGTATTTTAGTCCAGAACAGACAATGTGTGCATGTACAAAGCCAAAGTATAAATGAGCTATAGGTACACAATCTCCTCTGGGGTTTGGCATTATTTAACAAATTAGCAGGAAGCAGTTCTAGTGAAACCTAATTTTTCGTCTTAGAGTTACAATTAACACTGCTCATGTTCTGTTTTAGGAATATAGAAGCGTCTTCCATCAAAATGTTCGGGTAAATTATCTATACTATAATACTCAGCTAGAGCTCCTTGAAATTACATATTCCATTTGTAACTTTCCTTCTAACACTGCAGATTTGAGATTTCAGTGGCCTCTTCTGCTCTCATACAGAAGCACTGTCAGCTGGGGTTTCCGAGCACAGATCGCAGCCCTGCTCGGGCAGTGATGGGGACTGCTCTTAGGCAGCCCTGTGGGAATTCAGCAAGCGCTAAGTCCCTCATGCTACGCAAAGAAGCAGTGCAAATTCCCGAAGAGATCTGACAGCTGTTGAAAGAACTGAATTTTAGTTGCTCTGTAATATTTCAAGCCCATTTTTAGAATAAATTTCCACAGAGCTTGGGATTCCTTTCTGTTACATCAACGAGGTTCAGCTCAAGCCAACAGAGCTGCAACAGTGCTGCAAAATGAACAAAAAAGAACTGAGCTTTGAGCTCATAAATCCATGTTCTGGATTTTAAGGGCTATGTTTTAGTTGTGTAGATCTAGGCATTTATACTGTAAACACAGCCACTTTGGAAGATGATGATAATGTTTTAATCAACTTAATAGGAGAAATATTCTGACATGCAGTTTGAAAGTAATTGAAGATGATCAACCTCTTATTAGGCTGATTATCCTAAAAGCTATAAAACGGGTTTGGATATTGAATAGTTGTGATTGCCTTGCAATAGTTTCAGTGACATTAATTTGATATAACTACCAGTTTTCATTCTTTACAATTTATTAGTCTAATCAGATTAGTGTAGCAAGGAAAAGGTAATAAAAAAAAGGTTTTGCTTCCTGAATATTTGTATGATTTTGAACACTTGTGTCAGGGAATCTAGTGTGTCTAAATAAGGTGGAAGTCTCCCCTGAACATATCCTGGGATATACAAACTCCAGATAAATTTTGTTCTTTAATGTTTAATAAAATAATTGACAAGAAAGATTACAGAAGGGCAGAAGATAAAAGCAATAGAAGTCAAATGACCTAAAAATCAAGATGATTCAGTTTTCACTCTTTTAAATAAAACAAGCAAGATGAGCATGCTTAGGTTTTTTTTCTGAAGATTCACCTTACATTTGTGTCTGTTTTATGTGAATGACTTACAAGACTTTTCAATAATGACATCTTTCATGCCCATTTCAGTGGAAATGGAAAAGTTGTGTTCTGTATTACTTTAAGAAAGGAAGAGAATAATTACAACTGATTAGAGTAAGTCTTAAGGGATTCTGGAGATTCAATTAGCCAATGATCCTGTGGTCATCTGGCTCTAGGAGTAGGCCCCCTCTTTCAAGGAGAGTACCAGTACATCTCCTCACGATAAAGAAATGTGAAGCAAGTGCCAAAAGAGCCGTCTGTATTGTATTTTATTCAAGGTGCATAAAACCGAGGATGGTGAAATTATAGCCATATAGACGAAGACATTGAAGACATGGACATGGTGATTAGTTTTCCTCAGAACATCCAAACAACTGATGTTCTTTAAATGAGCCCTGAATAAAAGAGGTTGTTGCATTCTTAACCGCTTGATTTTTACAGTGGCTGTCAAACACTCATAATACAGACATACACAACTATTCTACAGCACTGAAAGTTCAAAATATCTCTGCCTAAGGTAGACAGTAGCATGAAATACATTAAGTTGCCTGGTGGAGTTATTGTATATTTAAAACAAATCTCTGGAAGACTTCTGTTTTGAAGTTCCATTGTCTCTAATTTTTCTTTAAGTATCCATGGAAGAATTATGGGGTGGAGCTCTGAGAATTTTTACCCTTTTAATCATGATGAAGGTAAAAATACACTGAGAGGTATATTTTATTTGTATTCATGTGACCTGTTTCAGTATTACAGCCTCTTTATTAGCCAAGTCCATTAAATACTCTTTTCCCAATGGCAATAAGCGGACTTTCCAATAAACCTGTGTAACCTAGTTTACTTCACAGCTCAGAGTGTGATGCTGAGATCTCATGAGGAGAGATGTGCCACTTCCTTGCTATTTTGGGAAGCAGTAACTGGAGCATTTACCAGTTTGTAATACAAACATGCTAACATTTATGCTCCTCTTTAAAATTATTCACTTATCCACATTAACAGTGTGGGTGGCCTACTTAGATGGGGGTTTGCCTTTGGTTCTCTGGTCTTAATTCATCTTCTTCCATTCTAATGCTTTGCTCTTTTTATCCGTTATGCTTGCTTTTAATTTTCTCTCTTAGGAAATGCATTTATATTGCATAGTCTGTTGTATGTCTCTTATTGTGTGGGGAATCAAATGAAGAACAGAGAAAGACTGTGTCAGAGAAAAGCCAGCATTAATAGGTCCCAAAGGATTACTAGGATTTATGACTACTTCCATTAGCACTAGAATAAGTACTAAATATTGAGCAGTCAAGTAAATGAGAATACTGTGACTATTCTAGGATGATTCATTGTTTGACTATAGTCTAAAACTATTTTTTCTGAAGATAAGTAAAAATTTTCTCAACCTTCACACAGTACCTTTGCACATGTGTAAACAGAGGGTTATCAGATGTATGGCACTGACTATGGAACAAAAGCATGGACAGTTTTGAGTGCTATTCTCAAAATGTGCTGATATGTTATACCTCATGGTATAGGTCATTATAAATAGAACCCCAGAAGAGGCTTATTTGTCCAGCTTTCTGGAGCTGCAAAATTGTTTCAATTCATTGATATATCATTCACAGACAAGTATAAATCTACTAAATGAACTGGTAAGACTGTGAAACTGAATATAAAAGGGACAATAGATAAAGTATATAAGGATGTTAGTCCTTTAGTAGTCTAACGTGAAGTTACTTTCCCTTGAGGCTTTTCTGTGTGTTCAGATTTGGGCACATCATACGTTGACCTAGTCAGAATACTGCATAGTCTTGCTAATAGCAACTGTTTGTCATTTGAACATGGTATGTGAGTCAGAGCCAAGAACACAGAACCAGAACGTAACCAGTGATCAGTCATTCAAACTACTAAAATGTACTTCTCTTGCTTAATCATGTTATTTTACTAAGTGTTCTGAATATGTTTTTTTCAGCCCCACAACGTTGGTGCAAATCAGCACTGTCAGGAGTGCTAAATTCTAGATATGGGATCGGATTTTCTGTCCTCAGTTTCTAAAACTTTATAAAGCTTTGTTTGGAATTTATCCAAGCAAATTTAAGCCGCCAAGAAGCTGGGTGTCCTGTGTAGCTAGCTGAGTGACAAATAGTTCCCCAGGAGCCAAGGGGATGAATCAATGGGGATGAATCTATACTTTTCTATTGATTGCTCAGGCTCGATGCTAGACTCCAGGAATCTGACTGTTAGGTGATTAGACTTGGGTAAGGAGGGTGGTACCATAATTAATTATTTTCATTTGTTTCTTAAAAACATTACTTTAGTTCCTCTGGAGAAATAATTTTCAGAAACTGCGTTGCTGGTGACAATTTTTTTGCATCTAGTTAAGAAATATTTTGCTTATTCACTCTGTCCTGTTAATTTCTTCCGCTGAAAGACAGAGCTTGTCTATTATCTTTCCAGAGATGCTGAAAGAGAGGACAGAAGAATTACTAGAGGTAAAATACGATGGATTTTTAAAAACACATTTTGCTGTCTAAAGCCTGTGTGCATTTTGGGCAATCACATCAGCTGAAGGTATCACTCTGCTGTTTTTCTCTGACCTCACACTTTGAATGTATCCGTCTTGCTCTTCATGTGGGAGCAGAGCATGGTTCTTTTCTTCAGTCTGCGCATCAGCTCTTTTCCTCAGGGAACAAAAAACTATGGTTGGGCTGAAATTTTGGGAGCATGGGAAAAAAATTTATGTTAAAATATGGCTATTGAATAGGAAATTTTGAGATAAGCTTGGTCTTTTCAACTTGAAAGCTCTATCCTTTTTTTTTTTTTTCTGTAGCTGTGAGGAAATGCTGGCAGTAAACAAGTCTTTGCTCATTTTAGCACTGAGACACAGACAAATAAAGACTTACAAGCTAATATTCAGCCAAACCAGATATATATCTATTTAAAGATATGGCATAAAGATAATGAGCTCAATGGTCTTGTAATTGTAGTTCATGTCATGGTTTCTGTTTTCCTCCAGAGCAATCACTTTTGCATCTCACAGCAGTCAGCAGATAATCTCTTCACTGACACTCATAGCCAAGAATTTCTTATTGTACTGCTGAGTTGTGATAACAGCCTCCTTGGGAATATTGGTTGGGTTATTTCTGTTCTTGTTTTTTCTTTCAAAAACACGGCCAGAAAATACTGAATGTTCCCAAATCAGACTGGTATCTTCTTAGTTGTGAGGTCCCTTGAAAAAACTGATACAGAATGGTAGGGTTATTAGTCTTCCAAGCAGAAACATCTTCAGGCGGATGCAAATTAAGAAGATGTAAGAGACAAAACAATGAGTCAAGGAGAGGAACTGATAGGTAAGTGGAATACCACTTGAGCGTACTTTGGCAAGGGTGGGGGGAAGATCAGAAGTGGAGATGATCTAGTTATGCTCAAATACATCAGGACTAAGACAAAAATGCAACATGTTATACCCTGTAGCCAGATTTTTAAATAGGTTGGATGCCCTCCAGTAATTTAAATGAATCTTTAGCATGACTCATGACCAGGCTGAGCTTTGCCAGTTTCACTGCAGGGAGTTCCTTCTATGTGAAGGTGACACTTTGTGGCCTGTATGTTTTCTGATGTTGTGTGTCTCTGTGCCAAGTAATCATTTTAACAGAAAGACCATTAGTGTTTTAATATCAATTGTTATGTTTTATGTAAGACTATAGCAATCAGTAAAATGATTATGGGATAAAACGACAAAGTACAGATTTTGTAAAGTTTTTTTTTTGTTATTGTCAAATCATACTGCAGTATTCAGGGGAAAGAGTGAAATGTGAGCTTCTACTGTTCAGAATAAAATTTCCCAATTACAGGTATTCCAGTTATTGCTACTATTCATTCTTTTTGTATGTTTTTTTTCTGGGCCTGAATTAACTTATAAGAATTTTGAAAAAAGCATTATAACTCCATTTTTATTCCACTGTGAATTACATATCAATCTAGAAACCCATGTCTTGTAACGCCATATAAACAAATAGATGGCTGGTTTTGGACCAACTCTCAGAAAAACTTTGAATCACTCTATTCAGTTTGAAATGGTTTATCTTCCGAAAAACTAGTAAAAAAATAAAATTGTCTAAATAAGAAAAAATCCCAAGAAAACACACACCCCAATAAAACCAAAACAAAACCTATACAGTTCCCTGAATGTGCTGCTTCTTTTTTAATATTCTTGATATATTCTACTTATCAGGCTGAACTATGTTTTGTCTGGTACAATGCATAGCCAGAAACAAACTTCTCGATCTCAAATATTACTCGGCTTGCAAAGTGAGGGCACAGTTACAATGGCCTCATCTCATGGCAAAGAAGAGTGTAGGTCTTGCTGAAATGGGCATCAAATCCTGAAGCAGGCTTAATTTCAAAAAGTTAAATACTATAGTTTTAATTTATTTATACATACAGTTTGAGACTTGTGTGGTTCCCTTACTTTCCGGTATTGCTAATCCTGTGACCTAAGCCAGTGGGGAAGACCAGCTAAAATCCCCCATATGAACTACATAATATGCCCTTTTCCTTAGTTAATAAGTTTTTCAAATAGGAACATCAACACTTTGTTAGTGGGGACTACCATACTTCCATTTAGTTTGGACAAGGGGTAATTTCCCAAACAGCACAAAGATTGAGAGTGAGTTAACCTGTGTTTCTGAAACCACATCCTTTGCAGACAGACTTAAGTTTACAGATGGCCAGATTTGGGCAGGTCATCCTGAGTCATCCCTTACTTTTGGTAAAGAATATTGTAACTCTATTACTAAAATATTTTGACTGAGCCAATCAACACTCTTGAGAGTGAATTTATTCAGTCAAGCAAAATATCACTGACATGTGGTTACACAATTTCTATCCTGGAAGTGGTTGCCAGTGACAACAGGGTTTGCAGCCAGGATGGGTGCCGTATCTGCAAAATACTTTAAAGTCAATTCAAGACTTAAAAATGGGGGCCACCTTGGTCTGTGATTATCTCAGTTAATTCATTTCCATGGGTCAGTGAGCTTGGCTGTCAGGTTTTCCTTCTGTTCGTTCAAGTAGCTTTGACTTCCTTGATGTTACATCACAATACATTCTCTGTAGGTTTATGCTTTGTCATCATTCAGAAATTGATGCTAGCACTGAATTTTTTGAGCTTCCTAACTTTAATTCTATAAAAAACAACCATTATTTTTAAGTTTTGCCATTTTTCTATAGCTGTACATTAATGTCTACTTGCTGTTTAGAGCTTCTAGAAATAAGTAGAGTCCCTTACATATAAGTTTTGTATCTGCTGTTGTGGTTACCTGAACTGCTCTTTTGTCACAGTGGGATCTAAAGAAAGAGTTGGTTTGACATGCATATACCACACTTACATCTATGATGTGCTAAGGTATTTTCATAAGTCACAGTAATATCCAACAGGTGGAAAGGACAAGTTATAGAGAAATAAAAAACTGAGACTAAATTCCTGATTAATAAGTCCATAATTAAAGTTCCACTGTCTTCCTTTGGGATAATAATTTTTAATATGCTGTTAAAAATATATTCTAGTTACTCGTGAAAATATTTATGGTATATTCATCTATATTTCCATCAGGCTTTACACTAAGCATCTGTTTCTGAGACAAGCTGCTCAGAAGTTTTTTAAGAAGTTTTTTTGCTAAAGAAGAAAAGAAAAATTCCTTTTTAGGTGGAAGATTATATGGAAAATAACTTAAAACCCTCTTTTCTCAGGCTATGATATAAAAAGCAGTTTTTCTATGTACTTCAGTTTTCACATAACACGGTGTCTGTTCATTTCTGCTATAATGACTGACACAGATAACACAAACAAGATCCATGACGGACCACCTTGAAGTGTCCTTCACTATAAACAACAAAACTGTGGGCCACTAAAAGCTAGGACAGGAAACATCATACCGTAGGCACTTGCATACCCTAATGGAGATCAAGTTTGCAGCCTCAGAGAGTGGGGGAAACAAAGTTAACTGATTTAACTCCAAATTTAGGAAGTCACAATTTACAATGGTCTCTTGAAAAAAATGATGCCCAACAGCTTTAGAAATACAGTAATGTATTTAGTTGTCTCAGTATGGATTTGTGTTTCCAGGTTTTAGGGTCCAAGTTTGTAGGTATTGGCCTTTGGGCTGTGGGAAATGCAGTTCTTGACTGCTTGAGGGAAGCTGTTTTCAGCATTCTGTTCAAGTTGTCTCTATTTTTCTTCTCAGTTTGCTATAATATTTTTCTCAATTTTTGAACTGTTCTGTATAAATGCCTTCTATAAAACAGATGGCTGCACTTCAGTGGTGGATGAAGTGCTGCCTTATATATCTAATTTGTAACCTTAAATGAACAGAAGCTTTATTTTAAATTGCTGATTTTCGTGAAAGCAGTCCAAATCAGTTCACTAACAAACTTTACATAATGGTGTCATGGCTTGAACTAAAATGGAAAGTCCTTAGTTTTGGAGAAAAACCTAAATAGTTTACCATTTATATAGCCATCTGTTGTATCAAGGGTTGGATCTATTTGTATGCTCTCTCCTCCAAACTTTTAGTCTGATTTTTAGTGGCTATGCTTCCGCCTTCTTCAGAAAAAAATCCAACGGCTTTTCCCATTGTTGTGTGAAAAATCACATTACACGAATTGTTTAACAGGATAATGCCTGCAGAGAAGTTACCTAAGAATTTCTTACTTTCTGAGATTTGTTGTTCAAAGTAGTTGTGGCTCATATAATGATGAAAAATCACAGGAGAGAAAATAGTTCATTTTCTTTCACCTAGGTCTCTGTTTTTGGTATGTCAATAAGTTTAGTTTAGCCCAGCTTCTGGGTAGGGTGAAATGAATTGCAGCAGTGTGAGACTGTGGGTTGGTTAAAGAGCACCTGCAGCTTTAGGAGTCCTTACTCAGTGAAATTATATAAAACTCTGATCTAGTATAGCCATATGCTGCTGTTTCAAACACCTCCAAAAATACCAACAAAATTAACTGCATACTGGTGGTGTTTTGCTGGATGGGGATTTGATGAGTACACTGCTATGAGCACAGATGATAGAGAAAGTTGAGGTGGTTATGAGTGTTGTACAGTCCTGATGTTAGAAACGCAATGTATTTTTGTCTGACGTGGGTCAAATTTGTGCTACAACAGTGCACAAATCTGGTGTTTAAGACTGCAAAATTGCAGCTTGAACACTTAGTTGGCAACTTTTTCTATTCAAAATCTTAGATGTTTTCTGAAACTGTTAATTACTTAAATGCAGGTCATAATGCAAATGAGAAAAAAACATAGTAAATTATTATCCATTTTTTTGTTCTGACAGAAAAATACTGACTGCTGGGATTGACACAAGTGTTATGCATGTTCATTCTGTGGAGAACCGACTCTTCCCTCAGCAAGCTGAGATTTTTTTGTAACTTTCTTGTGTTCATAATCAAATATCTTATAATTTACATTGCAGTTTATATGTGTACGTGCACACACACAATGCTGTATTTGTGTAAATACACACAGATATGTGTATATGTACATTGCTCCTATGCTCTCTTCTCCCTCTCAGGAGAAAGGTATTTTTTTTAATATACTGATTACTGGTTAAAAATATATTAATTAGGAAGGGATAGAAATTAAAGATAATTTTAAAAAGTAAGGAAAAATGAATATGTCTTCAGAATGGCTGATCCTGGATCATGGGGTTGAGTTAACAAGGAATTGAATTCAAGTTATGGGGTTACAGAAGTTGATGGCAAAAAATGGATCTTAAGAACTTCTCAGATCTCCTCCTGATGGATTCAAACTTAGATAGAAACAGCTGGAGCTAGGTGAAATTTGTTTTAAAGGCTCATTCAGTTACCTTTGGCCTTGCTTGCTTTCTTATCCCATCCTTAAGCTTAAGGGATAATGCATTTGTCTTCGTTTGAGGAGGAGGAAGGCGTTTGCCTTTTTGACATAAAAGTCACTAGTATTTTGAATAAGGGTTTAGTCATAGTGGATACTAATTAAAGATTCTGGAGTGTACTACAACTTCTGTAGATCTTAAGATTCTGCAGACTAATGCTTCCTTGCTGTAAAGCCTTAAGAATGGCCTCAGAAAGTCTATTTGGGTGCAAACTAGATAGGGAGAAACATATTTATTATCATATTAACCCCCACCCAGTCCCCCAAAATAAACCAAAATCCAAAAAAACAAACACCCTCTCACACACAGAGACAAAATTTGGACATGCTTATGTCTTTCCTATTGTTTCTTCTGTTGAATATGTGCATAATATGACAGAGCAATGAAATTTTCAACAGCCCCAGGGAAAAACTGTAACCACATAATAGCTATAGGTGGAAAACAGAAAAGCAGATGCCTGTGGTGGCCTGATAAGTCACTGAATTTATATGGTTAAAAAAAAGATATATCATATTGCTTCTTATCCTCGAGGAAAGGTATTTCTATAATTGTAGTTGCAGAGAAAGGTTATGAAAATATGGCTACCACATAACACTTGTCATTTTATTGATTTCCTAAATCTTTGTACTCTGAATAAAACAGTGATGTTTTATAAATAATAACTTGGGTCAGGTTTAGCATGGCTTCCAATAGTGTACTCTAAAATCCCCTGAGATTTCCCAAAGTTCTGCACAGTAGTGTTGTCAGAGAGGTTTAGCTGAAATTTTGGGAAGTGAAGGTCTGTCTTAAATGTTTTGTATCTTTTCATAATAAAGCAGGCAGTAAAAATGAAAGGATTATCTTGTTTTGACATGGATTATTATTGGATGTGTTTCTTATGTTATCATCCAGTATGACCTCCCCATGAAGGATTTCAAAGCCTGATTTACCAACATGTAAATGAAATTCCTTTTTAGTTACAATATCTATTGTTCATAAGGCATTTCTAAATGATAGTTTGGTATGTCACACAATTAACTTCTTGAAGACTTTTGCCAGGAAATAGCTAAAATGGTCTCCTGAATTGTCATCATGCCTTGCATGTTGGACTATTCCAATTTTCTTCTTATCTAATTGCTACTCTGTTAGAACATTCTTTTTGGTAGAGGACTGAATATATTCACTATTAATTGCCTACACTAACGGAAATAATAAAAGAAGATGCAGCTGATAGGCAGACCTGCTAAAAGTCAAGAACTAATAAAAATTAAGGTTAAGAAAAATGATTCTGCTTGGAAAAATATGAGCTTTTTACTGTTATGTGAGCTCATTAGAGTGATGGGAAATACTCACTATTTATATAGGTATAATTCTTTTGCCAAAATGAAAATTGACTTCTTGAACTGTTCTAATATTCTATAAATGCTATTTTGGTGGGCTTCTAAGAAAGTATATCAGTAAAGCAAAATTATTCGTAGCCTCATATGGTTCTTAACTAGATGAGAGGTTCAGTGAAATATTAGAGAAGAAAGTGAACTGTTTTCAAATCATTATGGAAAACACAGAAAGGAATTGTTCAGAAAATTGAGGTTCTGTTGTTTGTACAATGAATGAAGCAAGGAATTTAGATACACACATGGGGATGTGTAGTCCTTGAAATCATAACAAAGCATGATATTAAATCTTAAGCTCTGAGAGATATTGTAAAGAATAATTAGACCACACTTGAAGAGTATTTGGGTTATTCTAGGAGGTACAAAATATATGCAGTGCAGTCTTCCTGTGGAAATCACATTGATGCAGATGCATCACAGACGGAATAATTCTCTTGGAAGTCTGTTTTTTCTGCCTGTCATATTGTAGCTCTATCACAATGCAGAAACTTAGGCTGGTAGTTTGTATTAAGGTAATATTGAAGTTTCACAGAAATCAAAGAATTTTATGGTTTTTTTGTTCACAATAGATGATTATGTCTGTGTGGAGGAAAGAGTGAAGGAAGGAGGAATTCCAGTGTCCTTTGAGGCTGAGGAGGAGAAAGAGGTGGAAGAAGGTGTATATAGCAGGTCAAGCCTGCATAGGCAAAATGTTTTACACCTGTTTTTTGGTTGTTGTTGTTTTTTTTTTTAATATGAAGCATGTATAGCTCTATCTTTGCAAACATGCTTGATATGTGTTTTCTCTAAAAGCTGGTTGAGCCATCTGGCCTACAGGGAAGCAAAAATGTTTTGTAATAAAAATATAATGCATTATTTATATAAATAATTCATGACTAAGTGACAGATTTCTTGGTTTTACCAAAATGCTTCGGGTTATTATTGAAAGACGAGACTTGTAGATTCGTGCTCCTATCAAGCTGAACAGTTTCAGAAACCATTTTGGCAATCAAGATATCCTTACTGTTTAGTGTACAGCCAGCAAAATAGATAGTAGTTAAACATAAGTTTTAGATTTTTGAGAGTGTATGCTATATTTTTAAGAAGTAAACAATATTCAACCTAGAGACTATTTTATAGGCACTATGGGAACTATAGACACTGTGGGAAATACTTAAAACTAATTTTTTTAATGGTATTTTCTAATGGTATTTCTAAAGGTATTTTCTCTTCTTTGCAAATATCTGTCTAAGGTTTTCTCCATTCTATGTGTAATAATTATTCTGCAATATCTGAAATAAGAAAGCTGCTATTTATTCCTAGATATAGACCGAAAACCGTGTTTGAAATTGAAATTATCTTTGTGGGTGTTTTTTTCCCCCCTCAAATGCCTTATGTTAAATTTGCTATTTCTACTGAATTACCAGTATATACTATGCTACCTTATGAAGACTTTAAATGCCTGAGGGTTCTTTGGGTATAATTCATGGTGCCTTTCTTTCCTTCTTCTTGTAGTAACAGTGAAATAAATGCTCTTTCTGAGTATCAGATGCTCTTTTCTGAGTTCAGAAACAAACAAGCAAAAAAGGGAAAAATTCCCCTTGCTCTGATTATTTTGTAGTCCTATTGTAGCAGAGATGGAACTTAGACTTTAAAACTTTTTTCCATCCCACTAAATATGATTATTGCTTCAGTATTTAATTTTTTCAGTATTGGAAAATGTGTGTAAAACTGTGTGAAAAAGATTGCACTGAATTTTTCTTTTGGATTTTGTGAATTTATCATTACTTCTTAAGAATCATTCTTTTCAAATGAGTTTTGGTTATTGCATAGCAGTGCCAAAGCCAGCAGCAGCTAAGTCTCAAAAAATGTATTTCATCTTTATAGCTCTGATCTTCTCATGCAATGGTAGAAAAGTCTGAAAGGATGTAAAACTGCACCAGGGAAAAGAATGGGCCTTGCACTGATTATCATGATTTGATAATCAAGGAACTGGTTGTCTGAAGTCAAGTGGCACATGATCTGTGATAGGGCAATTTCAATTATTCATGCTATTATAGGAGGCATATTACCATGTCTACTGCTGCTGCTTGTACAGTGACAATTCTCTGCCTCTGACTTTGTTTCTTAGAAGTAACTTTGAAGATGAAAGTCAATTTGTAGCTTACAAAACTGAAATAGTGTGTAACCAGGGGGTTATAGTCATGTAAAAAAACCCTGCAAAAAAACCCTACAGTAACTCCATTGAGATACCTTTGAGGACTTTGAAATGACAGCTCCTCACACCAGGGTGTCTCAGAAACCCATGCACAGCAAGCCACTGGACTGGATAACTTAGATTGTGCTGCAGCCCAGTAGTCAAAACAGAGCATGGTGATGTGTAGGTGGGTGTCTGAACTCTTGTGTCCCCAAGACCATAGTCTCTGCAAGCTGTGCAGACCATCTAGACCATCTGAGAAGTCTGTCTTGTAACTCCATACCCTATCCCCAACAGCCAAGCTGCTGATCCTGAAAAATCTTAGAAGTAGGTGTAAACTGACAGGTACAAATTAGATGAGACCTTTTAAATCTGTAAGAGTAAAGACCTTTTTGAACTTGGCAGTGTACCTTAGCGAACCTGGCAGCCTGACCAGTTCAGGACAAGGTGCAGCTACCCACCTCTCAGCAGCCCTATCCTCCTCTCCCCTTCACTGTTTTTTTTAAAACACTGTATGAGAAGGAGGAAGCCAAAACATATTTTGAGAGGTCTCCCAATGATTAAATGAATAAAAATCCTGATATGGATAAATAATTCTATTCTGTCAAGTTTTTCCTATCCATCTGTTCTCATATAATAATGTTACAGCTGATGTATTGCATTTGAATGATTCTCGAAATTGAAACAGTTGTCACTTCTTTGTGTGGTTTTCCTTCTCTGTTTCATTAAATCTAATTTCTTGCTCTTACCCTGTCTTTAAGAGCCCAGCCTCTTAACTTTCTAGTGAGTATTCCTTTAGGCCTCCTTGCTTCTTCCCTTTGCTTTTCTTCTCCTGCTGGGATGTGTTTTATTTCTCGCTTTTGTGAGAGTCTCAGTGGTCTGTGCCAAGAGTTTAAAATAACAAATTTGATTAAATTTAAAATATGTGTTTTCAGCTCTTTGGAAGACAGATTGCCTTTTGTGCACAGCTGTCATGCCTGTTTGGATCTTCTAACTGCTACAGAGTAACAAATAATAATAGTAAACATTACACAATAGATGAGACATGAGATTTTATGATAAGTTTTCTTGGGTTAGTTTAAAAGGTAAGGATTTTAGTTGTCTGGAAAATCTTTGAGAAAACAGTGGTGTGTTAAGGCATCTCATTTTAGTAAAAATTGAATGTATCTTAGTTTTTCAGGTAAATCAATACACCAGATAGTAACCCAAAATTTCCTTAAAGATCTAGACAAAAGAACTACCTCAGTTCCATACAATGACAAGCATGAAGGAAAAAAAAATGTCATGTATTACTACCTTAAACAAAAAGGTCAATAAAAATGCTTAGCAACTAAAAGTTCCTTTGGAAGAACGGGAATATTGTAATTCAGTCGGAAAATAGTATTTTATAATCAAGAAAGTCAGATAAGTTCAGATGCCTGTAAGCCTGATTAGGCTATAACCTTGCAGCCAGATCTTTTGGTATTTTTTTGAAATTTGAAGGAAATTATTTAAGCAATTTATGAAGAGGCCCATCTCAATAAATAGCTTTTCTGCTATAGGCTTGTTATTTATTATTTTTAAATTTTAGTGAAGATCAGTAAGAGAGAGATTTCAGGAAGTAAACGCCTAGAGAGAAAACATCAGACATCCCAGAAGTCTTCTAGTTGGAATGGAAAATATTTATAAAAGAAAAAAGAGAAAGAAACAGAAAAAAAAGACTGGTGATTTGCACGTGAGATTAGGAATAACCACAATATATCAGGAATATAATTTGGCCTTTTTTTTACAAAGTAAAAAATACAAACTTATTTTAAAAAATGTTAGGCAGTGGTAAAAATAAATAAATCCCAGATGATTCAAATTATGCAAATCCCATGGACAATAATCACTGAAAACTACACTTCTATGTATATGCTTGGAACAGCTTCTCTCTCTGCTCAGTTTATGAAGGGGGTTTATCATTTTAAGACTTTTTAAGGGCTGATCTTTCAGAGAATATTATGGGAAAAAAAGAGGTATCTGTATATATCGCTCATGTATTTTTCTCATTTTATTAGTGTGATCATGTTCTGTTTTGATCTGTTTCATCATTATGATGAGTTGGAAGTGTTGTTAGAAATGTTTGATTTCAGAGCAGCTGAAATTAATAATGAGCATATAGAAGCAGCAATTTTGTACAGATTTCTGGGAAAGTGGAGCTTTTCTGGATATTAATAGAAGGGAAGTGCTTTAGCACTTCACAGTAGCTGGTAATTACCTTTTCAAGAGTTGTGATTTTCTCTGTTTGAATCCTAGCTTTTCTTTGGCATAAGGCCTCTTGGCCATCACAGTAGTTCCTATTCTTGTACAGAAATGTTTAATTGACTTAAATTTGGAGAAGCATTTGGAATAATTTTCTACAAATTGCACAAACATCTGGAAGGGTTTTAATAGGTGGAGCTGGTTCATGAACGTAGTTGTCTTTCTACACTTACGTGTTGTGGACTGCTAGCCTATATAGGCTCTTAAAAATGGCCATTTTTGGCACATTGATGTCCATTGAAGGAAGGTTTTAAATCAATTGAAGAAGGGAGTGAAGAGTGTGCTCTTCATTTAATCTGATTTCTTGCTCTTATTCTCTCTTTAACAGTGAAGTGAAATTTATTCATATGTAAATTAAGTTTCAAAATCATTGTTTGGCCTAAGGGAGAGTAACAGTAGACCGGATGACCTCCAGATCCTTTTAAGCTTTTGGTTTTCTTCCACTTGATGATATTACAAATAAATTAAAAAAGTGTCATAGTCTTTAAAAGTGATTTGGTAGCCAATGAGTAGAAGAAACTTTTACCCTATTAAAGATCCGGGTAGCTGGGGAAGTCCATATACGTGGAAGTCCACACATCTGCTAAACCCAAACTATTTTTACAATTTTTTAGGATCAGTGTTTCATGATTTTTCTTTTAAGCTGACCAGTAAATCCTTTTGTCTTAACCTTTAGAAAGAACCTGTATCATCAATCCCATCTATTGTAGAACAGAAAAAAGGCAAAAATAGTGTCAAAATATAATCACAAAAAAGAACAAGAATTCGGCAGTTGATCAGTTCAGACAGATATGAAGTGATATGTTAACATGTGAGCTGGCACGTTAACATGGTGACTGTAAATCTACTTCTCCCAGATTAATTCCTGTGATTAACATATTATTCAAAGAAAAGCAGTACTTTTTTCTTCCAGAAAGAGAAATACTCTAAATTTTTTTGCCAGAAGGTGTCTCTTATCATATAAAAAAAGACGGCAGAAAATTTTTATGCCTTTTAAAATTTCATAACAGAAGCGTTTCACTGTCAGGTGTTAATGAGAGCAACATTGTGTTGGAAATTGGTATATTTTATGGAAACAACAGTGTAATTTTTATCATAAATGGATAATGGATAAAATGCTTTTGATATCTTGTCTAAAACAGCCATGCATATAATTTAGACAAATTTCATCTCTCTGTTTTGGGAAAATGAGAAGTTGATTTGCATTTTTTGGCAACCATGCTCTCTGGTAACATAAATTCCTTTTAAGCTCTTGCATGGTAAATGCTGAACTGCTACCTATTTCTTCTACAGAAATGAGTGTGTTTTCATTGTTTATCACATTATTTTAGTGTTGAATAGTATTTATACTGACAAATTTGTTTCCTAGTTTTGGAGTTTTCTGACACTTCTTCCCTTGATTCATCAAAATAAACATAATCTGGTTTCAATTCAGCAATAAAAAGTTATGAATAGTATTCTTACTCAAATAAATTTGTAAGTTTTCTCAGGTTTCAAGTATCCCTCCCTTTTCCATGCTGTTTGCTAGTTTAGAAATGTACTCCTCTCTGGGTTTGGTTAATTTGCAATTACTTTAAGGGATTTTTGGCTACAGTTCTCATGTCTCTTGGGTCACTGCAGATGGCAAGCTAGGGAAATTGTTCTTAAGCAAAGTGTGTTTCTGATGAAATCTATAATGATATTTGGAACATGTGAATATCTGCCTCATTAAGTTAACTGGTCGAGGACTACGGAGTATAAAGTGAATAACCAGGCAAGTGATAAATGTACAGACACAATCGTCCAACAAACAGGTGATAAAAGAGAAAATAACAAGCACTGGAGCTTTTCAACTACTAACTGGTAAGCCATTAAATAAAATATTCAGATATGAGTTTTCAATAAGGCTGAATTTGGCAAGATGAATCTTAGCTTCTTGTCAAAGATCAGTACTGAGAACACCCAATATATCTGAGCAACTTACCAGGAAAAGTTTAAAGAGTATAGATCAGGAGCAAAACAAATGGAGGGGCAAAAGAGAAGCACAAAGCAGAATGACACAGTTCAGTGACACCATCAAATATGTGCCCACTGATGCCTCCCCAAGGATTATATTCACATGGTGGTGATGTGGTTAAACTGGGTGAACAGGGTCTTGTGGTAACATGGAATATTTCAAGTAAATAATACTCTTAGAAGGGTGCAGTTTTTTTCACCTGTCAACCACAGCTGTAACTGGTGGGACAAGGAAGTGTTGTTTGTTTGTGTGGGTGCAGGTCCATCTGCAAACTGTGAGGTTTGAGTGACCACTGGCACAGGCTGCCTGGGGACTTTGTGGAGCTTCCCTCCTTGCAGATGTTCTGGATATATATCTGGATACGGTCCTGGACAACTGGCTGCAGGTGGCCCTGATGGGGCAGGGGATTTGGATCCAATGACCTTCAGTGGTCTCTTTCAAACTCAGCCATTCACTGATAATTCACTGTGCTGAAGCTGCAATTGCCAATAACTCTGGTAAACAGCACTCTCTCTAGCTTGAGAACACACAGCTCGAAGCATTGATGTGTGAATAGTGACCAGCAAATGCCGTGTTTGATCTTAACCAAACTCTGTGCTGTCTTCAACTTCAGTTATCCAGGCACATTTCAAATGTCTTGCTTATTCTTCATTCTTAGGGACAAAAAGTAGATTTTTATTTAAATATATGTTATGTTGTTGTTTGCTTATGTTTATACTTGCTGTGATATATACCGTGCTTAAAGGTAAGCCCAAAGGTATGTGCCTTTTATTTTGCGATGGAAAATAGTGAGATTTTGACTGAATGGCTTTGCTCTAAAGAAAAGGGCTGTGGTTTCCTATTTTTTTTTCCGTTCTCTAGAAGGCCTTTTTTCCTTCTTTCCACTTGTAGGGATAATTAGGTTCCTTCAGAAATGAGGTTTATGCTGACAGTTACTAGAGGGGTTACTTTCAACCCCTAACATGTTGCTTTCATTTTAGTTTACATGCTCCCTTGAAGTTAGTCTAATTAAAAAGGAGTAATTAATCTGCATCAAAAATAAGTATTAGAATTTCAATATCAGTACATAAAATGTTTGCTTTCTAGTTTTGGTTGTTTTTAAAATATTAATTTGGTGTCTTTTTAGTTTATAATATGTTATATGATATTTCTAGGTACTTTAAGGAGCAATATTTTATATTAGTATTAAGAATGTACAGAAAAGAAAGAATTGTTTACAAATTTTTTATTTTTATGTTTTTTCCGTGTGTCAGATTAAATTCCACTGTTTTCAAAAGACCTTTTCTTAGAGCTGTAATGTTCAAGTAGCTAATAAACAGAAATTCCTCTTTAATAATTCATAAATTAAAAAGCCATTTGAATGTGATTTTCTTCACCTTTGAACATCAATACACGAACATGAAATATAAAAGCACTTCTGAATTTTATAAAAATCAGGTAGCTCATATCCACATACAACCCCACCTGTACTTTGACAATGTTACATTTAGGAATTTAAAAGAAATGTGAAATTCCATGTGTTTTGCTGCGTTAAAATATTGCTTATACAAATTTTCTCATAAATACTACCACTGTAAGGTGAAAAGCATAAATGTTTTTTTTCTCTCTCGAAGTGCGTATCTGGTAGTCTTACCAGGAAAACTTACACAAGGTTGGTGCTTCACACCAGGTGAATGTTCAAAACACTGTTAAGGCTTGTTCGTAGAGCTGCCAACAATGAAATCATAAACACAGTAACAGTGATTGTTTTCTGCAGCCTGTGGATCTAGGCTAGTTACTGACTGGAATAAACTACTCAAGAACAAGGAATATCTTAGTGTCTGTCCATCTGAGAGTGGCCGTCTTGTGTCCTCCTCTCCTGCAGGATGAAAACAAGGCAGACAGTGGCTATATTAAGATGAGGGAAAGCCAGAGGCGAAATAATGCATTTTGTTGAGAACTAGGACATTATCTCCACCTTAGTGCTGTGTTGGCATGGTTACCTAACTCCTGAGTTAGAGCTGACTTGTGCTTGGTGGACTCAAGGACTGGAAAGAAAGGGTGTAAGTCGTTCTACGAATCTCTCTGTTGGATATGTCCTGTATCTTCAGCTGTCACTGAAGCTTAAGGGTTGGAGATCTTGACAATATGCAACAGAGAGCTGCTGTAGATATAGTTTTATTTTTCTTAATCTCAGTCCTAAACAGTCTCAGTTGTATATTTTATTGAAATAGTTAAACTGTGGCTTGCTGGGACTTGTGCTATATCTCCTTGCTTACTGTAAAATAAAAAAAAAAACGAAAAAAAAAAGAGGAGCGCTATAAGAAGAGACTTGGGAAGAAACAAATTGGGAATCCAAGTGTCATGGATCAGCATTTGCTGAAATTCTAGTTTATGTTTTAAGCAAGTGCTTAAAAACCAAAACCTACTCTTCTCACTGTCATTCACCTACCTGTATCCATCAGTTCTCCTGTTTCTACTGTTACCAGTTGGGAATAGCAGGTATTATTTTCTATTTGGAGGGCAGTGGTCTCCTAGCTTGCTTGATTTTTCTAAACAATGTGATGTAGGAGGGCATATCCTATTTTACCCTAGTAACCTGAAAACATGTAGGGGCAGATCAATTCAGAAATAGTGTACAAGTTCTCAGGGACCCATGCAAAAGCTCTGAGTTTATGGCTTGGATAGTTTTCACAGAACCTTTAACTTTCACAGAATATTCCGGGGTGGGAGGGACCCACAAGGATCGTAGTAGAAGCCAATTCAGAAAGAGGTTTTACTACTTTTCAGGGAGATTTTGCTTTCTATCTGTACCTTTCAATGTGACTTAACATGGTATATTTGTCTGTTTATCTGTTTACCCCTGCAACAGAGCATTAGGCATGTGTAGCATGACTGGACAATGAATCCAGCTGATCTGGAATGGTGTTGGATTCATTGTGACTCCACAGGGCACATGGGTGCTCAGTAAGCAAAATCCATTGATGTACTGGGGTCATAGCATGTGAGTAACAGATTTTACTCAGTAATACGAATCTTGATTGCATCAGGTTTCCAGAGGTAAGTATGGAAAATTAAACCTGTATTCAGGATGGGGTTAGTTCTGCTCCAAGATTTTGTTGGAGAAGTTGAGGGTTGATAAAGATGCTAAAGAAAATTTTGCACCTCATCCTTGTTGAAAGGAGAGATGAGCAGTATTTTTTATTTTTCTTCAATACTGCAAAGTTTCTGTTCAGAAGTCCTGAATTAGCTTTAACTCAAATTGAAGTGTCGATGGCTCTACCAAGCTCATTATAGAACACATTTTAACTCTGTCAAACCACCTGCATTGTTCTGTGAAGGCAGACAGATATTGATTTCCACATGCAGTAATTCCTCTGAGATGCATGGTAGCTACGGAGTGCTGTATGTTGCTATGGTCTCTCTTATTTTCTTTAATTAAAACATGATGCTGGCTGAGCAAATCTTTTAAAATGTATTCTGTTCTCTTACATTTCTTCCTTGTGATGGATTGGCTATGGGATTCTTCTTACAGCTGATAGTTTCTGAGAAATCATTGACATGTACGGCAGTAAGCCAGGCAGTGGTTCTTTTCTTGTTTCTTTTCTGTCTCTTTTGTCAATAGGTCCCAAATCAAATGCTGTCTTTAAGGTAGGCTAAGCCATGTCTGTTTTCACTGGCTGTATTGGTAGCTATTGTAAGGAAAGCAAAGTGACACTGAGCTTCCTTTGTAAGTACTTTTCAGTAATTTGCAATTGCTCCTTGCTGAGAGATTCCTCCTATAGGAAAACATGTTATCTTCCTGACGTTTAAGGACTTGCTCAACCATTTATTTCTTTAAACATTTCTTTAACCCTTTTTTCAGTGAACTTAGGGTGAAAATTAGAAATCAATACTCTCATTTTATTTAAACCTCTTTAAAGTTCTTGTTCTAACTAATGCAGTTAGCAAGTTTCACTTAGTAGGGTTAACATAGGTAGCTGAGGTCAGAGTACGGTACAGGAAATACTGAACAAGTTATCACTGTTCATATGAAACAACTGTAGGATCATAGAATGGATGAGTTGAAAGATCACCTAGTTTCAACCAAAGGATACAAACTAAAATCCATAATTGATCCTATAATGGACATGACTTTATTGATATGCTAGACCTTTTTTTGTGTAAATGCTGATGAAATGTAAATTAAATTCTTACCTTAATTTCCTTGTAGTATGTACTTGTAACGTATTCTTATTGTAACTTAAATTATATAAATGTAACACAAACATGCTCAGATCAGAACACATAGAAGTAAAATGAAGTATTCTTTGCTGAAGCACATTTAGAAGTTCACTTTCCTTGTTGTTTTCTCTTTCAGTTTATAATTGTTTTATTCACAGTTTCTAAAAGGACAGTCCATACATAATTGCGACATACTGCTCCCTAAGCTCCAGATAAAAGTTCTTTTCCAAGTTCATTTTAAATGTAGAATGAGGCTCTTGAGTCTCAGTTCTGCAAAAGCTTACGTGTATTTAAGTTCTTGAACCGATCACATAAAAATACTTGAATGAGTAAAGTTACTTCCGTAGGCATACCTAGAGAGGTGGTACTGTAATCTGCAATCTCATTAGGCTATGTGGAAATTTATAGAACAGTGGAATAACAGTCTTGTAATTATGATCTATAATTATTACGAAATTACATGTAGCTATACCATTCTACCTCAGCTGCTACCCTATAACCTGAGATTTTTAGAGGAGAGCAGGAGGCCTCTCCCACTGGCAGTCACTAATATTCCTGCAAAAGCAGTTCATAGGACAAAAGAGAAATTATTCCTACTGATTAACAAATAGATTAGAAGGTCTAATTATCTTCCAAGTGTATCAGTGAACAATAAAATGAAATAATTAGGGTCAAGGGTTGGCCTGCTTCTGAGCAGCCATAATTTACAAAATGTTGGCATGCAGAGTTCTGAGGAAGATTTATTACGATAATTTTGTTGCTGTATACAGTACTTGCTCTTTCCATCTATTCTGGATGATAATACAAGAAACAGATACCTTATAGCTGAATTTGGTGTAATTAAAATTCTTTTGCCTTAGCATATTATCTTTGGGTCTTCATGGTATAGAATGACGGTCATGTCTAGTCAGTGTTATGCATCACAGATCTTCACAGAGTACAAATCTTTTCATTCAGTGAATTAACTTTTTTTCTAAATGCCAGCTTTTGATGAGCAACCTAGGTTGGCAATTGCTATCTGTTCAAACTCTCACATCAATCAAGTCCCAAGCAGTTATTTTAATCAAAAGTAGAATATATTGCCCAAATGAGCCAAAGCTATTTCTAGAAGTAAAAGTAACAACACTAAGCACTTCGTGTACAATAAATGACTTTATATTACTTGATGGATAATGATTACAGAGTTGGAGCAGTATGTTAACAGCAGCTTCTAGCACTGTGGATTTTTCCTACAGTACATCTATAATAAATGCAGCAGTGTGAGAAACATAAGAATTAAGATTCAAGAAATATCCATTCAATTTCCCTCACAGTTTTACATCTGGTTTTATGTTTTAAGATTTATTCCTTTGCCATTAGTTTTCCAATTTCACTTTTTCTCCTGTTAGAGCCAGCTGCATTTTGTGGCATAAGAAAGATTCTGGCGCACTTGACTGCCCACTGGGCTGAGATACATGCCAACTTGCTGGCCTTTGTGAGCTCTGATAGCTGATAGTGATGGGATACAGACCTGCACAAGTCACAGTAACGGGTTTTGACAGGTTCTGTGAATTGTTAGTTTTTCTTAAGTTTTGTTCTTGTCACTGTCGCCTAAGGCACTGTGAGCAGAATGACAAAACAGGCAGTGCAGCTCCATTAATGAGTTACCTGTACTGTTCATACAAGAGAACAATCAGCCTTCTCTCATTCCCCTAGGACATTAAATTAAGGTTGGCAATGCATGAATAACTGCTGCTGAGGCCTGATGCGTAGGCTTAGTCTGCAGTCCCCCTAATTGCACCTACACCTGTAAGCTTATAAAATAACCTGCTTGCATCTGCTGAAGATGTAGCCAGATCAATTTGGAAGCACACAGGTACAAAAACAATGTTTAGTGTACCTAAATGTATTTTGTAGAGCATGAATACACAACCCAACACCAAGCTAAGCAGAGCAGTTAATGTGCTAGAGGGAAGGGTCGACATCCAGAGGGAACTTTACAGGGTGGAGAAGTGGGCTCGTGAAAAACTCATGAAGTTCAACAAGGCTGAGCACAAGGTCCCACACCTGGGTCAGTGCAATCCAGTATAAGTGCAGATGAGTGATGAATGGATTGAGAGCAGCCCTGTGGAGGAGGGCTTGGGGAATACCAGTGTGGAAAAGCTGGACATGAGCTGGCAATATGGGCCTACAACCCAGAGAACCAACTGCACCCTGGCTGCATCAAGGTAAGTGTGACCAGCAGGTTGAGGGAGGTGATTCTGGCCTTCTGCTTTTGCGAGACCCCAGCTGGAGAGCTGTGTCCAGCTTTTGGCCCACAAGTACAAGAAAGACATGGACCTGTTTGAGTGGGTTCAGAGGAAGACCACAAAAATGATCAGAGTGCTGGAACACCTCTCCTGTGGACAAAGGCTGAGAGAGCTGGAGTTTGTTTAGCCTGAGGAAGAGATCTTATTGCATCCGTTCTGTCATTAAAGTGGCCTTACAAGAAAGATGGAGCAAGACTTTACCCAGGGCCTGTAATGACAGGAAAAGGGCACCAGCTGTAAACTAAATAGTAACCTCATTGCATTAGACCCTCTGCTTTCATGTAACAAGAAATAATTTTTTCTAATGAACTCGTGGAGATAATACACCCCAGCAAGTGCAGTGGCATCTGTGGTTGTTCTGTCAAGCCTCCATAGAGAAGGTTGCAGAGCTGCTGGAGGTAACTGTGTAGAAGTCAGTGTAGGTCCACGTACAGTCCACCTGAATTCCCTGATCTGACACCTGGATTAACAAGCCATGTCTAGCTATAACTCATAAGCTGTGAGTTAGGAAGCTTAGTTAACAAAATTAGACTGCATTCAGAAATGAGCTTTGAATCTTGTGCCATAGTGCAGTCTGTGAGCTCTTTATCTTGTTTATGGCTATGTTGGTCTCAGTTTCTATTTGGGCTTTTTGGTGTTTGTCTGTTTGTTTGTTTTCCCCTTATGTTTCATAAGATACTAAATTCCATTAATGGATAAATCTAGATATAGAAATTGTGAACTTTCCACCCCTACTGTGTTTTGTAAAGAAACACAGAAAGAAATTAAATCAATCTATGGCTGTATGAGTCAAAGTAGGTAACTTCCCCCTTAACTATTTGCTCATTGTAGTGCAAAAGTGGAAGACCAAGTAACAGCACCAGCAGCAATGTGCTACATTCAGAGATATTCAACTTTATCTTGAGTCAACTGTGTGTGTGTGAACCTCATGATGGGACAGTAAACTCTATTTCTTCTATTCTCCTCTCAGTTGCTGTCAGCCATTATGGTTTCTCTGACCTGTAGTAAGTGAGAGTAACAGGGTATTTCAAACAAACAACACAAGTAGCCATCCTCTCAGTCCTGATAGAAATGCATTGCTTCATGTTGTCAGCGGCATCTTTGTAGCTTCCTGGTAGACTAAAAGGGGAAGAGAGTATTCACCATGCTGTTTTGTAAAGCAAGAGTTTAGTTTCATTAGTTTAGGTGTTGGCTTCTAGACACATTCTGTTTTCTTTTAATATAGATGAAAGCAAATGTATATGAAGTGTTTTCTGTTGTTTAAAAGCAATCGAAAGAAAAACAACAATATATTTTAAAAAATTAGATGAAAAGGATGATCTCTTAAGAGACTTATGGGCAGATGTAAGGCCTATGGTGGTGGGGAAGCTACACAGTTGCAGTCAGTTTTGGTTTGGGGTTTTCTGCATGTTTTCCCCGCCTCTGGCAAGAGGCAGGTAAAGCCTGTTTCTGAGAAATCAGTTTACAGTAAATGTGATACTACAGTTCTGCAAATTTTACAGAAATGGGAATGCGGGGGATGTCAAGCAATGTTGTGGTCACTTACGGCATATTTAAATAAGCTTTCTGAACAAATTCCGCTTTTACCTGTGGAAGATGCTGTTTTGTGTGGGACTGAGCAGTTGAGCTGGGCAGTCTTAGAGTTGTGTAAGAACCTGCATCTTGGATACTGCCCAATAAATGTTATAATAGCACAGTAAGCAGGTTCTGTCGTAGTGATTATGAGTGATGGGAATTGTCACTGTTGCCATGTACGACTTGCTGAGTCATAGACTCATAGAATCATTAGGGTTGGAAAAGACCTTCAAGATAATTGAGTTCAGCCTTGGAAAGTGATCATACAAAAAGAGCTCACTTAGCTTTGTAAAGGTGCCAATGTAACAGTTGCAAATGTGATTGATCATCTATTATTGATGTTTTCTGTTTATTTAATTTAAAATTATGTACCAAGGAACCTCAAAGATGTAAATAACAGACCCACCACAATTACAGTTGTAGTGTCTGTTTTAACAGGCAAACTGTAGGAGATTCGTAGCTGTTTTTGCCAATTTCATCATTCTTTGACTTCCTTCAAACATGTAGTGTTGCACATTTTCATGCCTCTGAAACTGACAAAGATACTCTGTGTAATGGACAATCTGCTTACTTCCCTGCTGCCCCTGTAGAAAGCTTTTTCTTTGCTTTGTTTACATTGGCATTCTAGCACCAGGCAGTGGTGAATTAAAAATAAAAATAAAATCGATGAAATAAACAGTGGGTGTAAATAAAAAGTAGTCAACTCACTTGATTGACTTTTGAATCACAGGAGTGAAATGTCATAGACTTTGTTGCCTAGATAGAACCTTATTCTGTTACTATGTTTGCTTATTTTTAGCCTAGCTACACTGATTATATATTGGCAGAAGCATTCACTACCTCTTGTGTGAAGTGTAATATCATCTTGTACCTAGGATTTCCAATCTGACTTTGTACTCAGATAAGTATATAGGAAGTAATAGTGTCTTGTGTAACTTGCATGCTGAAGAGTTCTGGAAGCTTGTGTTATTAATCAGCCTTTTCCTTGTCCTCGCTTTCAATAAAGAATATTTTTAGCTGCACACACACAGAATGACTCCTTGAAGCCACAGTTCTAGAAAGTACTATTAAAGTTTAAAGAACTTTTCTTGCTCACAGAATTGCATTAGTTTTATCTTGCACTTATATTCATACACCAGTGGAAGACCTGCAAGTTCTCTGTCGAAGAATCAAGCATATAGATCCATCTTCTTTGCTGGTTGTGATAAAACCCTGTGGTTCCCTAGTATGGCAGTATTTAATGAATAATTTTCATCCTCCCGCTTTATTTTCATATATCTTGAAAAGTCACTGCATCTCATCTTCTGTGAAAATTAGTACAAGAGCAGTATTGACTTATTTTACATGACATTTAGAAGTGTTAGATCATGCTTCCTTAAAAATACTCCAGCTTCATTTAAAAAAACAACAAAACAAACAAAACCCCCAACAACTTAAGTTACTGTATCTTTTATTTTCTAAAATATCTTTGAATAATTATTTAATAGTACTTCCTCAAAAATTACTAGTGCTCAGGAGAAAATTGCTTCTGTAAATCAGAGTGAATTGTAACATTTATGAATAATATGATAATCTGTTTCCCGCTCTGTTCTCACAATTTTGTTTGAGAAATTAGATATACCTGCATCCTCCCAATTTGATGTTATAGAGTTCAAATTCCTTTCATCTGATTACTGATTTTTATTTTCAGGATTTTGGTCATTGGATCACAGTTTAATTTCCTTTGACACTTAGGATCATAGATTCTAAATTGTACATGCTAACTTGTACACTTTCATTAAATAAACGTAGAAAAAAATTATAGTCAGACAGAACCCATTCTCTTCAAAAAAACATTTGGAGACTCTGCAGTCCTGTATGGAAGATCCGCCTTCAGCTTTCCAATATCCTAATTTTAAAGGTGACCTTCACAGAGATTTAACCAGGGATTTAGTGAAACAAAAACATGTACTTGAGAGGAAACTCGAAAACTGACTGAAAAGTGCAGCATGGCCCATCATCTGTAAGAAATATCCTGCTCTGCTTGTTCGAATTGTGCTCTGAGCACTTCTGCGAGAGTCTGATGAGACTTGACACGTCTAATTCTGTTAGGAGCCTAGAATTTTAGCCTCTATTTTTGGGTTGTAAAATACTTTTGGTGTTCAAGAAAATATTTATGAAATCTAGTAACTAATTTGAAAAATTATGCTTATATGAACTGCTACAAAACTCTAGTAATTTAAACCAGCTAAAAGTCAGGACTTAAAAAGATCCAACCTATTTATTGTACGCTTGATTATTTTCCTGACTTTCATATGTCAAGTGAAACATAAGTACTGCACCATAAGAAATACACTGATAAAAAGATACCACAACAGTTCAAATACAGCAGAAAAGCAACAAAAAAAGAATAATGGTGTTACCTGAAGGATTATGCTGTAGAAAAGTAGTAACCAATAAATGCAGAGGTAATCAGGGCAGCAATTTAATTGTACATTTTACAGAAAGGGAGATTTAGTTCTAAATATGAGCTGCAGACATTTAATTGTTTCAAATTCTAAATGACAGAAAACAATGCAAATCAAATTTGAGGCACATTTTGTGGACTCCCTTGTGTCACATATCATGTAATAAACTTTAAATAGACTAAAAGCATGAAAGGCATAAAATGTCAGTTGAAGCCAGGAGTCAGGAGTTTAAGTCTTTTGCAATATTAGCAATGGAAGAATTGTCAATAACCTTTATACAGCTGAAGCTTCACTGTAATATCCAATATAAAGATTATGAGAGGCAAGTACCTTTCAGGTGGTGGTTTTTTTTTTTTTTTAAGTTAGTTTTCTCTTAGAGGTATTTCTTCCCCTTGATGTGAAATTTTCTGTGTGCAATTTCTTATGTGGGTACTCATGATTGCCAGATGCTTAACAGTTGAGTCCTAATTTTAAAATATATTTTGTTATCTGCAAGGGTTTTAAAAACATTGCTCACTCTCTTTCCCAGATCATTCATGATTGCTAAAGATCAGATCCTGCAGGTGCTTTGCTTAATAAAACAACCATGAAACAGTCAAAAGGCTGTAAGATGTTAAAGAACAGTTGGAAGGAAACAGAATGCAAAGGGGAATGTAGCACAAGACACTGGACCTATCAGTTTTTCTCATATCTGAAGTGGAACAAAGAAACTGAACAGAGAAAGCAGGTTTCTTTTCATTGCTCTTTGGTGAATCTTCTATCTGTAAGATGAAAGAATGGCAATAAGAAAGGCTTTCTTCGGCACCCCCAAAAAGCTGAGAAAAGGCTGATCATTCATAGTGGAGGTTCCTGCTGATAATATTTCTAAAATTCTTAGACTTTCTTTCCTAAGGCAATTTGAAGTTACCCCTCTGGTGTTTTCCCACTATGAAGTGGCTCACACCCGGTTCTACTGG
The DNA here is from genome assembly GCA_013397725.1 of Rhagologus leucostigma. Taxonomy (NCBI): domain Eukaryota; kingdom Metazoa; phylum Chordata; class Aves; order Passeriformes; genus Rhagologus; species Rhagologus leucostigma. Next base: position 586,674 of record VZTD01003687.1, read on the forward strand.
CATTTGTGTGGTGTATATGTTCTATTATCAGGCAAACATAAGAGTATGTTGGTACAACAGTTTTGTCTTTGCACACTAGTCCCAAGGTATGTAGTATCTTGATCATTAGCAATATCAGCTTTGTGCCCCTCATTACATGAAAGACATTGAGGTACTGGAGTGTGTCCAGAGAAGAGAACAAAGCTGGTGAAGGATCTGGAGCACAAATCCTATGAGGAGCAGCTGAGGGAGCTGGGGTTGTTTAGCCTGGAGAAAAGGAGGCTCAGGGGAGATCTTGCTCTCTAAAACTGCCTGAAAGGAGATTGTAGCGAGGTGGGAGTTGGTCTCTTCTCCTGGCTAATTAGCAATAGCAATAGGCCTCAAGTTGCACCTGGTGAGGTTTAAATTGAACATTATGAAACTTTCTTCACTGAAAGGGTTGACAAGCACTGGAACAGACTGCCGAGGGAAGCGGTTGAGTCACCAAACTTGGAGGTATTTAAAAGATGTGTAGATGTGGTGCTTAGGGCTGTGGAACTTGTGTACCACGTAGTGGTGGACTTGGCAGTGTTAGGCTTATGGTTGGACTTGGTGATCTTAAAGGTTTTTTCCAACCTAAATGATTCTATAATTCTGTGTGTCAATTTATTTTTTCTCACTATCATTTGCTCTGTTATTTTCCTCTTCCTATGTTACTTTAAAAATAGAAGTAATGTGCAGAGAAAACACTGCTTTGTCATTTAATTAGACTAAATTTTAAAATGAGAATCATTTAAGCAGTGAAATATGTTTCTCAGACAGGAGAGTTTCAGCCCTGAATGAGAAAGTATCTACCAACTGTGTAGGTATAAAGGACCTGTAGACAAGGCCTGATTTTGCCTTGAAGTTAGCCCTACTTCGAGTAGGAAGTTGAACTACTTGACTCCCCTGAGCTGTCCTCTAACATAACCTTTGTTTATGGGGGTATGATGTGCAACACATTCTGCTCCTGCTTTATAAATGCCATTCACCATCCAGCAGGAGCTGGTTTTGCTGGATCTGTCAGAAAAGTAAAATAGATTAAATATTCTGACTTATAAACCTCACGAAGATAACACTGTGATTTTAACAATTAATACAGTGAGAATCATTTTGGGCAGTAGCTGGCAGTTTCTTCACATCAGTTCTCTATTCTGTTTCAAAACCTAAAAGTTTTCCTGTCATAGAGTATGTGTGGATATTCATTAAAAAACTAGATAAAACATTACAGAAGGTGAAAGAGTCTAATGACATGCCGTATACGAGCATCCCCTTTATCCCGTATCTCCTTTCATGTGCTTACACTAAAGCAACAAAAGGAGAGGCAACCTGTATGGGAATCTCAGTGTTTACTCCTACATTCCTGTTGATTTTGTAGTCCACTTCTCTACCTCTTTAACAGTCCCTAGGGGCTATCATTAATGAAAGACGATCCAGGACAATTCTTGTTTGTCCAAGTCTTGATAAAGAATCGAACTGATTCCCAGTAGCTGGTGAAGTAGTAACATGAGTACTGTCTCTGTTTCAGTATGTAGCTGGTGCACAGGCCACAGGGTGATGCTTCTGCAAATGGAGGATCCTTGGTGAACTGCAAGATGAAGCACTATGTGAGAAGACGGCCTGTAAATGAAAAATCTGAAAAGTTATTCTCTTCTGTACTAGTTTAAAGGAACACAGCTATGGATTAAAAGGAAAAAAACCCAATATTTTGGCCAATATATGGTTTCCTTTGAGATAGTGTGCAAAAATAAGGACAGAAAAATTCAGTCTTCCTATTTCCTGTCTTTTTGTGTTGCTTTGAATCTACTGCTTCTTGAAACAAAACTGTGTGAAGTCCAGCCCACAATGAGTTCTAAATGTACTCCAAGAAGGTTTATCCCAGGTCTGACTATGACCTTACAGAGAATGCCACGGAAGAATCATTGCAGTAGACTTGATACCTCATCAAGAAGCTGCTATCTGCCCTAAATGAAGACTAAATGTCCCTACAAACTGGTAAAAGAGACTCAGTTCAGCTTGAATCATGGGTCTGAGGGACTCATATGCCCTCATCTTCCAGCATAATATATTATGGTAGTTTTGCCTCTGGTGTAAATCAGAGCAGGGTCAGCTTCCTAAAGTGTTCTATTTTTTTTTCATATTCTTTTTAGTAAAAACTTTTAGAAACTTTTTGTCAGAAACAGCTAGAGCTTTTGTACAGGTGTATTGTGGAAAGGTAGTTACTGGCAACTGGGTCATAGCTGATCTTTTCGTTTTTCCCCTATAAAGAATTGTGTAGCAGAGTTGAAATAGCAATAAATAGAAAAAATGATATATTTTCATTGTAGATAAAACTCTCACCATCAAATAGGAACTTTGATGTATTTGTATAAGAAAAGTTAGAAGAGAACGTTTGAATCATTCATCATGAAGCATTCTAAAGCTAAAAGGTCAAAAGTTTCTCACATCTGTCAGAAAGCCGTCTCCAAAGCCGGGAGACTGCTGGAAACATGCTCAGTCCAACTTGATTTTGACCATTGGGAAGTGCTGAAAATGAGGAAAATAAAGTAAAAGAAAACAGCCTCCAAAATTAAAGTGGAAAAGTTATTTTCAGTTGGACATTGCTTTAGAAAGAGTTGTTAAATTGTGACTTCCCGAAATATATATATATATAGCCCTGAAAAAATACGAGTCCTAGTAAGTCTTAAAAGAAGATAGAAGTAAAATATTTTTGCAGCCTGCATGTTGCCTTTTCTGCGTGCTTCATGAGATGAAAAAGTGATATTAATAAACAAAGGTGTCAAAGGGCTCTTGGGTGACTCATAGAGACAATTCAATGTGTTTTTCTGTATTACAACTTGAAACATGAGAGAAAGTGAAGGCAAGTTTTACATAATAAGAAAGATAATCTAACCTTGCTAGAGTATCTGGGGAAATTATAGCATCTGGAAACAGCAGATCTTTAAGTTATACTGCTGAATCCAGGATCATTCTTGTGAATTATTACAGCTTTGTTAAATTCTTATCTTCCTGCACAAAAAACCTTGTTGCAGAAAGCACTAGCAGTCTCAAATCAAAGTACTTCTTACTTTGTTTTCTGTTAAGGAAATGAGTTTTGATCAGTCCGCTTGGAATTCTATGGTTTCTCTGTTACGTAGTAAATGTAAGTCTTTCTGAAGTCTTGCTCAAGAATCCTAAGTAATACCTAAATATGACCTATACTTACAAATGTTTCTACTTTTATGGTTTTATTTTCCAAATATATCAAATAAGCAATCTTTCTTTTTTGAAGTAATTGTATAAATATTATATGCATATATAAGTATATGCATATACTACATTCACTTCAGAATATTTCCTCTTCTTTTTCCACATTATTGCTAACATTAGATTAGCACATTACTGTATTTAGCTTATATTTCTTTTTCTATTTTAGTCTATTGCTACTTTTGAAACCTATTTCTACTCTTATTTTGGATTCCTTCTCATTTGTTCATGTTTTTCTTATTTCACTCTTAACTTCTGCATTTCTTTTTCACTTTTTCTGCAATGATAAATACAGATATGGGCAAGAGATGCAGCTCTGCCCTCTTAGGTCACCTTACAAACACTCCAGGGATTTGTCATGCTGTCTCTATCTTTGTAATCCATTTGAAAATCTTTCATGAGTGATCTTGAGTTATGTGCAAACTTTCATCCCAGTAGGATTTTTGCTTATCACTTTATGCATACACTATATGTGTGTAAAAATATAGCTATGTATTATTTTAGTCTGCTTCTCCATTTTGTTAGGCTTTCTATTTTCATGCTTCATTTTTTTTTCTCCATCACTCTCTTCCTCTCATCCCCACCCCTTGTTAGCTAATATCTGTCTAGTTTCTCTTTGAGTTTCTTCCTCACACATAATAACTTGTGTTCCTGGAAAACACATCTGTTGCAAATTCCCTTGCTGATTTTTCTGTTTCTGCTACTTGTTCTGGTAATGAAAAACCATGACATTACCTACATCAGCCCCTGCCTTTTCTGTGCCATACCTTTAGGATTCCTAATTATGTAGCACAGTGTGGTGACCTTTACTTTGGCTGCAAAAATTCTATGTAAATAAGCAGCCTTTCACCCTATCTTCAAACAGCAGGATTAGACCTAAATCCTGTATCAGCCTGCACTTGAATGTTTGGGGACCCCTGACTTGCTCCTGTGCTGGGCCCTGGAAACTGAATTAGATAGAAGGCAGGATATTTTCTCTAGGTTTCTGGGACAAGTGGCTAGTTCAAAAGAGCATGTTAAACAGAATAACAGAACCCCGTATTTATTCATTCAGAGGTGTTACATCCCACAGAAAAGATGCTTAGTCTATTCATCTGAGTCCCTTTCATTCTCTCAAGTGTTGGGTGTGTCTTGTTCTCCCAAACCTATCATCCCCCTGTGCCTTAGCCTGTGCTTTGTGGGAGGTACTTTTAGGACTGAATCACCATCTTCTCAGAAAACGTTTAGCTGTCTAAATATCTTTTTTCAGTCTAAAGCTCTAAGATTTAGAATATCATCCACAGACTTTTTGAGCAGCAATCACTATTTCAGCCATCATCACCTTTACTCAATTTCTTATCTTTGGCTACTGTTGTGTTTCCTCACATCCTTTTTCGATAGCCTCAGGCAGGCTGAGAAATGAGTCCTAAAAATGTTCTTCACTGGATAGGGAAGAGCTTTACATGCCTGGATCTTGGCAGCAGTGCCTCTTGGTAAATGTGATGATATGGCTTGAATATGTTTCTCATAGAAAGAGCAGAGCTTCTCAGAGTGCTTTAAATAGAAACACAGTTACAGAATAATTAGGAAATGGCTATTATGCCTCAAATTGTGTGTGTATCTGGTGAGGAAGGACTACAGAGAGCAGGGAGTGTTTTAATTTATTTGGTGTGCGTATTCTTGCAAATCCAAAATATTTTCAGACATTCCAGGTGATGCTGAATTCTGGCTAGCAAGACATAACTGCTTTATGTATTTTCCCTACTGCTAAAGCTATTTTTTCCTACCATCTGGAACTTAACCTTATGAAACAAATAAAACTTTAGTATGTTAGTGTGTTCCTAAGGGTTTTTGTTTGTTTGTTTGTTTGTTTGTTTGTTTGTTTTTTTACTTAAGCTTAGCCCAATAATGTGTTCCTCCTTGAAGGGGATAAGGATATTCAATGTCATGTTTTTGTGCTGGTGTAGAAATTGTGGAGGAAAACATAAATACCTTGAAATTGATTTTTCTTTATTAATTAAAATTCTGCAGAATTTTCAGTGTAAGTGTTTCTGAAATAAACCAAGAAACAACTTCTGTCAGTGGGAAGAATTCTGTCCTTAAAACCTTAAAAACTCTCCAGCCTGCAGTAAAAGCAACATTTATACTGTGTCTAAATTAATTTGTAGGAACAAGATCACTGCAAATGGAAACTTATACCTAAATCCATTTCTCTGTTTTGAAAAACTGGGCCTCATTTGGTATTCTGATGTATCGGTACCAATTTTTGGTTTATTTTCTTCTCTGAGTTTTTAGAAAAAATTATCCCAGTCAGATGCATTTAGTCAGATTGCCATACCTGTAGCATATTTACCTTTACTTCTCTCCTGAATTTTGCAGACTGAAAGCAAATATTTGCTCTTCGGATCCTTAGCAGAGATTGCTACCATTTTGAATCCCACAGCCAGCATAGATGTACTGGGTTAAACGAAGCAGGCACTGAAAGGTCACACCTGATAGCTGACATACCTACAGATTACTGTGTAACAAAACATTTTTCTTTGAAGTATTTTTTTAATAAATGCAAGTGAACACTTTAATAACTTGAGAAAGATACACAGAATATTTAGAGATTGTCAGAGCTAGAATACTGTGACTGTGCTATCTGTAAATGTAATGATTCATGAAGAACTTCAGAGAAAATAGTATGCACTTCTTGACAATAATAGCAAACAAAAATAGCAATCTCTAGTAACAAGAGTTTAATAAAAATAAAGAGACTGTCAAAATATACACATTACTCTAAACCATGGGTTTTACAGAAAGATATAGACACAAATTACACATAACAAAAATATTTATTCTATTGACAGCACAAAAATTGCTCATTACCTGACTTATTGAGTGTTCAGACTCCCCAAATTAGTTCATGCTTTGTCTGATACCATTGCATACTAACTAGCAGATATTGCTAGCATCCAATTTATTATTCTTCCCGCATAGTTTCTCTCCAAACAAAATAATTAAAAGAACGAAGATTTTGTCTTGCAGATGGGTCAAAATAGCAAGAAAAAAGTTATATTCTTGTACTAATTTTTCTGAATAGCTGAAGTAAGCTTACAGTCATTTCTGTCATGTAACAAAAGCTTCTGAGTCCATGTTGCTTAATTATTAAGATTCTGTTGAATATTTCAGGGTTCTTTGTCGTATGCCAGAAATGAAACCAATCTCCCACAGCAATGCTGGAAATGATAAATCCATATCTACTAGTGTTTTTATCTTAAGACATTATCTGAAAATTTTGATAGCATGATTTAGTTGCAGAGATTTCTAAATAGCTGTTGATACATTGATAGGCAATTTCTATACTGATAGGCAATATAGAAAAATCAATCAGGAATCCAAAAAAACCCCAAACACAAAACCAAGCAAAAATAAGGAAAGCTGAGGACTTCCTTTTAGAATTTAGCTGAAACTTTAATGACTACTGTCCCTAGGCAAACAAACATTTATCTTACAACAGAAGGTTTATATTAAACATATGGAATAGAGAGGCAGAGAGGTTGATTCTTGCAAATTTTCTTTAGAATCTCTGATTCTCTACGACTGCAAAGCAGAAGTATGCAGCAATGTAGTGTGATACAATTTCAGTAAGAGGTGATTCAACAAAGGAAAGGAGTTCAAAATTACTACCAAGCTGAGATGGATCAGTGTGGTCAGCACCCAGCTAGTCTCTACACAGTCACTGGGCTGGTGTCACCAGGGCTTTATCAAGAGTAAAAAGAAACTCTTGTAAAGGCAGAAATATATCCCCCTCTCTTCATCCCTCTCTCCTTTCTTCCAAAACAGAGTGGATAACTTTTGAGTGAGGGAAGTGCCTTTTTACATGCAATACAGTAGTGGCTGTAGCAGTTCCTTGGCCAGAGGGAATTTCTAGTCCTTCATTCTTGGCCATCTTTCTAAAGGCCAGACCTGTATTTTACACTGGACAGCACGGGGCATATGTTATGGAGATGGAACTAGAGCCAGTGAGAGGAGGCAGGGTTCCCTATCTTTCCTCTTCTCTCCAGCTGATGTCTCATTTCAGGTTATGTGAGATGCAAGCACAGAGTTCCTGCCCCGGCTGGAGAAAAGCATCAACGTCTCATGCACAGCCCTGCAGATGGTCACTGGAGCACTGGGCAGCGGAGAGATGGGGCTGAACCCTCTCACTCTAGAAGGCAGGGAAGGCTAATCCAACAGCAGTAAATTTGGGACAGAATGAAGGGGATTTGCCATTGTCATCCATCTTTTATAAGAAAGTGGTCCCCAGCACATCAGCTTGCATGGTGCAGAGATCTGCTGGAGCCAGAGGTGGTGGAAAGCCCAGCCATGCAGGTGTGGGGTGCTGGTAGGCAGTGGTGACAAGCCTGCAGTCACTCGAACTGCTGGACATCAGGGCTGGTCCGTGACAGCAACTCCCTGTGCCTGTTGGATCTAAGAGCAGTTCCGGAATTAGATTTCTTAAAGGCAGTAACTGCTTGAGGGGTAGCAACCGGGATAAAGTTCAGGATCATGCTTCTGGCCTTCAGCACTTTTTCCTTCCCCTCGCAGGTGTAGATTTTATCTTGTACTTCACCATGGGCTGTGTTGGACATGGGACAAAATGGCCCTTCCCTCAGTAGCTTTTATTTCTGTAGGGTAAAAACTAACTGAGGCCCTAGTTTCTTCCTGCTTTAAAATAATATAAGTGGCTACTATGTGAGAGTTATCTACATATTCCAGTGTATCCTATTGTAGTTACTGACACATCACACTGCTGCTTTCTTTTACCAAAACGTTTATTGAAGCAGCGTACTCCAGAAGTGTGAAACAGTGCTTGAGATCTTTTGAGTTCAACTACTACTATCCAATTTGTATTTCAGAAATGACATTTTTCTATTTCTGGTGATAGCTGTTTTTCTAATTAAGTCATAAAGTGTTTTACTGAGACTTTAAAAAGTAATTCGAGTGGGGTGGATGCACTGAGGCAAGAGGCAAAGACTTTTTAATCCGCCTGGAGGTGGCTTTCCAGGAGGTGTGTCTCGAACCTCTTGCGCGTGATTCTCTTCTGTGGAGTCTGAGAGATTTCAGGAGAGTCCGTGAAAGAAAGTCTGTGATGAACTGACCAAAATTTTAAAATTAAACCACCAATCCATTCAAAGAATCCTTCATCTTTAATTTAAGCAAAGATAAAGGTTAGGTTATTTGTATGACACACACTTTATATTAGTGTCTCAGTTTGCTCCATCTCATACCGGACTATATAGGGAATTGAACATACCTGTTCTTATCCATGTCTTCTACCATGTGAATTTTCCACAAAATTAAGTCTTCTGACTCCAGCTTCTAAACAATGTCTTTATGATTAATTATTATTCTTCCACAGATTTTATTAACAAAATAGTAGCATTAGTTACTCTTCAGATGGAATTTTGCTAAGAAAAGCAAACTCATTTACAATTTCATCATTTGGCAATCCACGTGACTTATGATTTACAGGGTGTTTGCCGTTGTGGCTATTTTGCATATTCTGTAGCTCTTTGCCAATAGTAGAAAATACTATGTAATAAAAGTAAATTAAGAAAAAGAGAGTTGGTAGTTTAGATATTTAGAACTGGAAAGTAGTCCAGATTGTGGCATGAGTCTAAACAGCCTGATTGCTCTGGAGCAATTACAGAATTAAAACACACATCTACTCCACCAACAATAAACAAAGCAAATCAAACAGTCCTTCTGTCCTCAGACAATGGAATTTAAGGTTACAGCTCTAGCTTTACATCCTGTTGTGTTTCCATCTAAAGTGTAGAGAGGGGAGTGTGTTTAAGAATATATGAAGCAGGTAGACCTAGTCCAGTGCCACTTAAGCAAACATGCCTAGCTAGAGTGTAACATGAGCGTAGGGTAACTGCAAGGTAATGTGACTAGCAGGGTAAAAAGTGGTTCAGCCCCCTGACTCATGAGTTGTGAAGCTGCATCTAAAGTACAGTTTTGGATTCCCAGTGTGAGGAAGATGTTAATGCAGTGGAGCAAATCTAACAGATGGCACTAAAATGAATGGAGTGTATAATGTGCGGGAGAGATGGGTTTGTTCAGTCATAAGAAAGATAAACAGGGATCTTACTGCTATTATCAGCTGCCTAATGGGTAGCTATAGAGAAGATGAAGCTGGACCCTTCTTGTGCACTCTAGATAGAGATAAGAGGACACAAGGTACAACAATAGAAAATGCAATTAATCAAATATATGTTTTACCATGAGAGTGATCAAATACAGGAACATGTTTCCCAGAGAGTCATGTATTTCCCAGAGAGGCTCCACATAAAACCTTCCTCCTTGGAGATATTTAAAACTTAAATAGGTAAATATCTGAAGAAACTGATCAAACCAGAACCCATATGAATCAAAGACTGGAGTAAATGCTCCTCAGAGATCCCTTCTGGGAACTCTCTGTGATTATATAAACAGACTTATTACAACTGTTTTTTAAGAAAAAGATGCAATAGCTGCTTTGACAAGATAACATTTGTGAATGTTTCTGAATAGTGCTAAGCACGTTGCCTAAAATGAGTAGGGAAAAATTATCACAAGTGCAGAAAAACCTTCCCTGAAAATCACTGGGTTTGCACCTTTTAGATGTAGGGTTTTTTTCTGTGCATACTCATAGAATCGTAGAATATCCTGAGCTGGAAAGGACCGACAAGAATCATCAAGTCCAACTCCTGGCCCTGCACAGGACAGCCTTAAGAATAAGATCATGCTCCTGAGAGCATTGTCCAAATGCTTCTTGCACTTTGGCAGGTTTGGTGCTGTGATAGCTTCCCTGGGGAGCCAGTTCCAGTGTCCAACCAACCTTTGTGTGAGAAACCTTATCCTAATATCCAGCCTAAAGCTTCCCTCATGCAGATTTGTGCTGTTCCTTTGGGTCCTGTCACTGGTCACCAGAGAGAAGAGATCAGTGCCTGCTCCTCTGCTTCCCCTTGTGAGGAAGCTGTAGACTGCAATGAGGTGTCCCATTCTCCTTCTCCATATTGAACAAATCAAGCAACCTTCTTATGCTGTGATACCCAAAACTGCACACAGGACTTGAGGTGAGGCTGCCCCAGTGCAGAGCAGAGTGGGACAGTCCCCTCCCTTGCCCGGCTGGCGATGCTGTGCCTGATGCCCCCCAGGACACACTTGGCCCTCCTGGCTGCCAGGGCACTGCTGACTCATGTTCAACTTTCCATCGACCAGAATCTCCAGGTCTCTTACTGCAGAGCTGTTCTCCAGCCTCCCACTCCCCAGTCTGTATGTACAACATGGTTGCCTTATTCCAAGTGCAGAATCCAACATTTGCCCTTGTTAAACTTCATATGGTTGGTAATTGCCCAACCCTCTGATTTGTCAGGATCTTTCTGAAGGACCTCTCTGCTTTTGAGGGAGTCAACAGCTCCCCCCAGATGTCATAGGTAAGCTTAGTATACTTTTTGTTCAATCATACAAGTAATTTATGAAGACATTGGAGAATACTGGCCCTAAATTGGAGGCTGGTGAAACCCCACTAGTGATCAGTCACCAACCTAATGCAGCCCCACTCACTGTAGCTCTTTGTGCCTGACCCATGAGCCAGTTGCTCACCCATCGCATGCTGTATTTACCCAGCTGTGTGCTGGACATTTTGTCCAGAAGAATACTGTAAGATACAGTATCAAAAGCTTTACTGAAATCTAAACAGATTACTGGCTTCCCTTGATCAACTTGTTGGGAAAGGAAATTAGGTTGATTATGCTGGACTTTGCTCTTGTGAAGTTGTGCTGGCTGTGACCAATGCCTGCATTGTCCTTCGCGTGTTTTTCAATAACTCCTAGAATAATCTGCTCCTGTAATCTGCAATTTTACTGGGCCCTGAAGTGAGACTGACAGGCCTGTGGTTTCCGGGAACATTCTTCTTGACCTTCTTGTAAATCGGGACAAGGTGTGGCAGCTTCCAGCTGATGGGAACCTCTTTGGATTCCCAAGAGCATTCAAAAATCATAGAGGTCTTGCAATGATGTCAGCCAGCTACTCAAACATTTATGTGGTTTTATAATCTCAGTGAGACAACCAGCAATTCTGGTGATGCAAGTGATTGCCCTGCCATATGAGTCACGCTAGTTTTAGCAGTGCAGATTTTTTTCCCGAGGAAATCAGGACTACCTCAGAAGTTAGGGTTGTAAATGATTGCACTGATTATTGATTAAATGGGGAACTGCATAATTGCTTCACCTCAGAACATGATTAATTTGCTGTTACTGGTTGAATACTGCTACAGGAGCATAAAAAAGATGCATTTAATATATGGGTTATCTCTTCTGGGTTGATTAATGCTGGGAATTTTTTTGTGGCACTGAAGCTATACACACACACATAATTGTAAATATAGTAATTTGTTTTACATCCATCATACATATATATATTATCATACATATATATATTTATAAGGAGGCCTTTAAAATTAAAACATAAAAAGGAAGTATACAAAAGGTGGAAGCAGGGATATATGGCCTGGGAGGAACATGGAGACGTGGTCCAAGCATGCATGGGGACAGAGTTAGGAAAGCCAAAGCCATATGGATTTGAATCTGGCAAGGGACAGGAAGGGCAACAAGAATGGCTTCTGCAGGTTTATTACCAGCAGAACAAATATCAGGAAACATGTGGGCCTGCAGCTGAATGTATCTGAGGGCATGGTGACAGAGGATATGGACAGGGCTGAGGTACTCAACATCTTTTTTGCCTTTGGGAATCCCACACCCCTGAGATTGGTGGGGAAGTCTGGAGCAAGACAGACTCACCTTCAGTGGAAGGGGGCCAGTTCCGAGAATATCTAAACACGTTGAATGTATTTAAGTCTGAGGGACTCACTAGTGCAGAGGGAGCTGGCCAGTATCACTGAGAGGTTGTCCTTGGTTAGGTGTGAGAGGTTGCAGTAACTGGGAGAGGTTTTTGAGGGTGGGAAATACCATCCTTCTATGATGAGATGACTGGATTGGTGGATGGAGTGTGGTATTGTTTTTTGACCTAAGCAAGACTTTCCAATACATTACATCCTCGTAGACTAGCTGAAGAACTATGAACTGGATATACAGACACTGAAGTAGGTTGAAAAGTGGCTAAACTTCAGGGTTTAAGGAGCTGTGATCAGTGGCATGAAGTCCAGTTGAAGACTAGTCACTTGTGGTACCCAAGGATGATACGGGGTCCTATACTGTTTAATATCTTTGTTAGTTTTTTGGATGGTGTGTCAGAGTGCACCCTCAACAAGTCTGGAAGCAATACAAAACTGGGAGGGGTAGTTGATAGACCAGATGGATGTGAAGTCATTCAGATAGACTGCAATAGGTTGGGAAAATGGGCCAATAGGAATGTCCTGATGTTCAGCAAAAGGAGATACTAAGTCTTGCACCAGGGGAGGAATAACCCCAGGCAGCAATACGTGTTTGGGAACAATTGGTTGGAAAGCACCTTTGCAGAAAAGGCCCTGGGAATCCTGGTCAATACATAACGTGAATTAGCGATGTGTTCCAGTGATAAAAGCAGTCAATGGCCTCCTGGACTGTAATAGGAAGAGCACTGCCAGCAGGTTGAGGGAGATCCTTCCTTTCTGTAGTAATGACCAAAGAGAAGAAAAGAATGTCTTGAAAAACGGATATTGCCTAGAGGCCTGGTTGCACACTTAAGAGGCAACTTTTACAGTGCAGACTCTTATAAATTTTATATGAAATGCTAATAGTAGATCTTGTTCTGTTTCAGGAGGATCTGGGTTTGGGTAACTTAGCGATTCTAGGCCTCTGGCTACTTAGGTCCAGACCCTGGCATGAAGGTGCTGTGCTCAATCTCCTAAGATAATGCTTTAGGCTGTACAGTAAAGTGATCCTAAAAGTCAGCACTCTGAGTGAGAGGACCACTGGATTTGGATAAAGGGAAAATACAGAAGAACAGGATGTCACTGACATTTCATCACTTTACCTTAGGTCCCTGCTTGCAGCCCTGAATCAAGCCCATGGAAAAACTGCAGTATGGCACCTATCCAGTTCAGCTTTCAGGAGTTAATTAGAAGCTACTGCTGTTTGAAAATGCTCACAGTATTTGCTTTTTATACAATAGCCATAAAGCTAGGGCACCTTCCTCAGATTTGAGAAATTTTCTTTTAGCCAACTCAGCTGATGTCATAAAAGTATTGGATAAACTGAAATACAAATATGAACGAGTTTTAAAGACAAATTAAAAAATAATCAGATTCTGTAAATTTTTGTCTTTGTTTTTATCAACCTTGAAGTGATTTTGAGGTCTCCTATGGAATGATCAATAATTTAAGTCATGCATTGCTCCTCGTTCTTGTCTTTATCTTAAAAGTGAATCACCTTTCAAAAAAAGTCTCATTTTATGATGGGCTGCCAACTAGTATGTCTCTAATTATTATACCTATTAACATGGGACAATTCAGTTGACACTGTATGCAGGCTTATATATCCTTACAGGCCTTAGACATCTTAGACATACGAAATACATTATTAAACTCTGTTCTTTTAGTTATAAGTTAGCAATTACATAATTCTGTTGCCTGATAATAATAATAATAATGATAATAATAATAGTGACAATAATAATGCCCCCATCAAATAAAGGGTCTGAACTGTCATGGATAAAACACATGGATTAAAAATGTTTTTCTGCATTTACTTTGACTGTAGTAAATCTCTTGACAGTCAACAAGTCTGAATTGATTGTTGGCTTTTTTTTTTTGTGATATAAAGGATATGGATAATTATGTATGTGTTTTCTCAGGACTCAACTGTCACAGAATTAAATGACTGTCCAAAACCTCAGCTGGAAGGAAGACGACTGTATTTATCGTTTACTATATGTTCTGTGTTTACTGTAATATTTGATATAAATATTTAGAAAACAGCTCTCCTGTTTATACCGGTCTCTTAAGAATGGCAGAAATCTAAATCAGGTGCTTTGGTTGCCATGTGACTCTGTTGATTCTTACCTGCTCCTTGTTGCCTATCAGCTTCAGCAATGCTGTAAGTTTCTCCACTGTATTTCAGTCTTCAAGGGAATAACTGAAGTGTAAACATCACGAATCACATATATTTAGTCCGATTGTGTATAAATGTGTTCAGAAGATTGTATTTGCACAGAGTATTTACAAGCTTCAGCAACAGTTACAGCAGATAGCCCAGTGCCTTGGGAATTAGTCAAGTTCAGGAATTTAGCTGAAGACCACGTGATTCACAGTAATGATTTCTTATACAAACTTCTGAAAACTTGTCTTTTGATTCTTCTTTTGTCTTTGGATACTGATACTGGGAATCACCAGGTGACTTTGCTAGAGATAGTCTAGTAGTATTGGCTACAATAAGCCAACATGCAGTAACACCTCAGAAGTATGCAAGGAAGTACACCTTAGAGTATGCAGTACAATACAGGATTTTCATTCTGCCTTTGAGGTTATTTTTGTATACAGTCTAAAATAACTTACAGTTCTAGATATCTTTAATAATATGTCAGTATATAAAACTACTTATAGTAGTTTTATACTACTATAAGTAAAACTACATATACTTATGGAGATAGCTTCCATATCTTTAGTCTGTGCATTCAGGTCATTACAGCAGAATAAATCCTAGTAGCTTAAACTGTCTTGCTGCTATCCCAGAATTTTATTTATGAGAATGATGCAAAATTATGAGATTAACTAATAAAAGAAAAATAGCACATGGTATCATGTCCTCAGCTGGAAACTGTTTCAGGAACTGAAAGTTAGCTGTGCAAAGTTAGGCACAATATTATTTTGGAATCTAATATTCAGGTGTTTTTGGGCAGCATCAGTCTAGAAATGGTAAAGTTGTAGAAGCATAACTGCACTTCCTAGCATTTTTTCACTTTTTTTTTTTTTTTTTGCAGATGTCACTGTCATGAAGACTTTTATTTTAGAAATATAAATCATGCAAATGGTAACTTCAAAGGCCAGCTTTAAGCCATAGTGAATAGGACTTTCTAGAATGTATTTAAAGATTCCTGGTAAAAATATTTGTCTTTTGTGATTTGTGACAATGTGGTCCTACTATAAACAAACCATTAAACTAATTGTGTTTCGAAATATAAAGATAAAGCATTATTTGAAGTGTGACACAGTTACCAAATTGCAGCTGGGGCTTTGCCATTGTCAGTAGAAAAAAAACGCTATAGGATTCAGAAACATGCAATTTAGAGTCAAGTATTGTTTGTCATTATAGAACATGGATGTTGAAACAGAGGTTACTCAAGAGATTATAGTGATTGAAGTGCATGCTTTTTCATACCCTGCAAGTACTGGAACAATCTACTGAGTATGACACCAAGTTATGTACAATGCAAAGTTGGTCTCACATATTTAAATTTTTTAGTGGTCATAAAAATGCATGGTGATTTTGAAATTCATTGTCATGGATTTTTTTGGGTCCTAGCTAAAACAATGATACCTTCCAACTGAACTAATCCAGTCAGTGATGTTTGTTACAAATACTAAAAATGTGGGAGACAAAAACCTCCACCAATATGCAAAATTCCTCAGACTGTGCATTAAACACAATTTAGTATTTAGGGACAGACCAGAATAATGTTTTTTTTAAACCATTGTGTGTCAGTGAAGTATTTTGCAGCAGGAGAACTGCTGCATGCACTTCCCGAGCCATTAGAACCCTGTCGTGATGACATCAAATAGAGTAGAATAGAGCACAGCCAATGCACAAGGCAAAGGAGATGTCTGTGCTCCAGGGTGGTGCAGGAGATGAGAACTTTGTCTTTACCAAGGAGCTCAGGGTATTTAGGGTGCTAGTCTGAAGGACTAGAAGAGAGGCTTTGGATATTTGAAAACTGAGCTTGAGTTTCTGTGATAATCAGTGTAGCTGCTGTGTTTTGAACATGCTCTGCCCAGCATGACTAAAGACTCTCCTTCTACAGCTGGACCTCCCAGAAGATGCAGCCTGGGCAGCTGCTGACTGTGAATGACGTATTTTAGTCCTCAGCCTGAGGTGGAAACTACATTATCGGCTTTCCTGTGTGACAGCAGTTGTGCTCTTGCTCTGGAGTATCATTCAGTTGCCAAAAATCACGTGGTAACAAGCTTGGCAGCAGTTTGAGGACTTGCTTTTTGGTTTAAGGTCAGGAATCTTTTCTAGGCCCTGGTATAGGTGTTGTCTTATTTGTGTACTTCCAATACTGCAACCAAGGACAGTTAGAATAACTGTTATGCGAGGCAATTTGAAACTACAATGTAGGTGAAATTATTTTTTTTGTAAATACCACTCTGCTATAGTTATTGCACTGGGGGAAGCACTGAAGAAATTTACTGTTACCTACCAAGCAGAAGTTCTGAAATCAGAATGAAGTCCTCTGTCTTTTTCATTCTTGACTTGAGAATTGTAATATTACACTTTGAAATGTTAAATATTTCCTGCTGTGTTGGGTTGAACCCAGCCAGCAGCTAAGTTCCCACCTAGTCACATGCTTTCTGTTCCCCCTCCATGTCCCCCCCTTCCCTTGTGAAAGGGCACAAGCAAGAAATACTCATGAATCAAGACAAAGGCAGTTTAATACAAGAAGGAAACAACCCAACAAGTGATGCAGACGTGATCCCTCTCTACCTCCCAGCAGCAGACTAATTTACCGCCAGATACATGAGGAAATAAAAGCCTTTCAGGTGATATCCTCACTGTGCTCCTGGGTCCTGACAGAGTTGAGCACCAAACTGCTTGGTGCTTGCAAGATGGTGGAGATTCTGGACTTTCCCACCAGCAAAACAGTAAGAACTGATGGGAATTTCATACTGAAATATCAAATGCCTATGGGGATGGAATGTTCCAGGGTTAGGAAGTAACTGAGAGTGCAGAACTGAGTTCTGGTTTCAGGAGAGAATTTGGCTCTGAAATGTTTTTTCCAGCTCTGTCCCTGAGTCCCTAATCCCATTATATACTACGTCTATCTATGAAAAATGCAACTATTTAATGAATAGCTGTTGAGAATCTTAAATTATTCACTGAAGAATTTCAGAGCCTTATTAATTCCGGGGTTAAAATCCATTCCTGATCAGTCATGTTATTAAGTGTCTATTGTGGAGTACTCATAAGGTGCAAAAGATTACCTTTTAGATCGCTGCCTTTTAACCTATAAATACAGTTAACATCTGAGGACTTCTTCACTTTCTGTGAGAATGACAAAGCCTATCAATTAAATGACTGGTATTTTGAGCTAAACTCTGTAGAATTAGTGTTTTCAGTTTAATGACTGAGTTCTTGTAGTGAGGTTCAAGCTAAAACAGAATGCTATTGTTTTCCTGGAAGCTTTTCTGTTTCCCCTTTTCCTATGAAAATGCTGATGACCGGAGCTTGTATTTTTGGCCATTTCCCACCCAAGCTCTGATATTGCAGCAAAATGTTCCATGTTTCTAATGAAGTCAGCAGAGTAGCAGTTAGCCTCCTCTGAACTACAAAAAAAAGTTTTAAGGCTGTGTAAGTAGTCACCTGCTTCTTAATGACACTCAGCTCTCTTCAAGCTCAAATCCAATATAATATATTTGTTTATTTTATCTCAATTAAAAATAAAATAGGTATAGAAACTAAAGCTGTTCATTCTTCATAAGGAAATTAAGCTTGATTCTTATTTAAGAATGCTGTAAACATATGTGAGTAAAGGTTGTGTTGTGCTATATACAAAAAAGGGTCCTGAATTTTAGATTTTGGCATTTTAATTATAAGGATAAGTGAATAAAAGTGTTTTTCTGATTCATGTTTTTTTTTTTTTAATTGAAATCTTTGTTTCAATCCGAGCTTGTCCACAGGTCATTCCTACCTGCCCATTCATGAACTGAAAACTGACAGTCTGACCAGGTGAATGTGAGCTTTACTGTTTCAAAAATAAACCATTTCACAATCCTACATCTGCTTAGCTAAATCTGAATACATAAAATAAAAAATAAATTGAACTTATTAGCTGCCCATGAGTCTCTAGTTTGGAAACTAGTGGCTGGTGTGTCGTGCAGAATATCATTGGACCCAATGGAAAGGACAATCGGAAACCTCTGAGGCCTTGCCTTGGAGAATGCAACAAAAAATTGACCCACAATGGCTGAAAAGAAGTATATCTAGGTAAAGGAAAACATTTTTTCCGATGAAGTATTTGTTTAATTTTTTTAAACTTAAATCTAACACGTGTATATACTTAATAATGACTTTACAGAATTATACAACAGTTCTTGAAACACAACAACCACCCACCCCATCCCCAAATAAAAGAAGAAAATATAGATAAAAACGAAAAGGTGTTTGGGTTGTTTGTATTTCCTGCATGACTACATAGTAAAAATTTATTTCAATGACCTTAACTAAAATATATAGGGAGACAAGGTATATCTGTGTTCACCTATACTGTCTATTGACCCCAGCCAGCAAGTAGGTGCCCGCAGTGCCATTTGCTCCTCCCTACCCTACCTTTCCAAAAGACATTGGACAGGACAAGAATGGCAAAAAGGGGAAAACCTGTGGGTTGGGATAAAGACAGTTTAAACAAGTGAAGGAAAGGGTGGAAAAACCTCAAGTAATGCAAAGGCAGCCACTCACCACCTCCCATAAATGCAGCAATGCCCTGCCAGTCTCTGAGCAATGACCAACTTGGAAGCACTCCTTCTTTCTTCCTCTACCCAAATTTTTATTATTGAGCATGATGTTTCATGGTACAGAATATCCTTTTGGCCAAATCAGATAAGCTGTCCCGGCTGTGTCCCCTTCCAATTTCTTGCCTATCTCAGCCTACTTGCTTATGAAAATTTTCACACATGTAAATCTGATACTCTGGAGCTGTTATTTCATTTATTTTTCTCTCTTTCTTAAGCTAAATGCAATTTATTTAAAATATGCTGGATTTTTCTCTCTCAAATATGAGAGCAGAGATGCGGCAATATGCTCTGAAAGGGTGGATTGAACTCTGCTTTCACTAGGGTATCTCTGCAATTTAATCTTTTGTCTTGGTCAGTTGTACCTTTTTTTCTGCTCCCAGAAAACATGTTTTGACCTTTTATTTCTGTCAACAATTTTGTTTATAGCTTTTTGAGTGATGGGTTCTGAAGGAATTTTTTTGTTTTCTGTCTCTTTCTTGAAGCCTTAACAAAAATATCCAATCTGTTGCCTAAGATTTTTATTCTCATCACTATTTAAAGAAAAATGTTCTTGTTCTTTTATAAAACATATATTTTAAGTCCATTTATGCACATTGCTACATTATGCATACACAACTTTAACGATAATTCTGTCTTATCAACACTGATATCTAATTTCCATTTACCATATAAATACTCAGATAGCAAAGCACCATACTAGATCTCGGTACCTTGAGACCATGGACAGAGCAAACTCAGAGCTGGTCATGGGTGCTCATGGTGCAGATCTGTATCGATTCTAAGTACAGAAGGGAAGATAAATTAATCCCAATACTCAATGTATTATATCCATTATAAGATAACTTCTGTCAGTTACACACTGGAGATAGAGTTAGTATACCCAAAATTCATGATTAGCTCTTACACTGGATTTTTAAACTGTGGATGCTGCTTGTCTGTGTGTGTTTTGATGGCTGAGCAGAAGATGACCTGGTTTCCTGGGATGATTTGGCTGCACTCCAGTAGCGGCTCCAGTTGTGTGCGATGTGTGTTGAGAAGGGCACTGGGAGGTGAATTCTTTTCAGCACTGTGATGTTTTGTGCACTATTCCCAGCATATTATGCCAGCCTGGTTTAGTTTTTAGGGTACAGTTCTTCGTATGCTGTGTTGTTACAAACAAGACACTGGCCTTTATTAGGGAACTACAGAATAAAAATCTAAATCTGCATTAGCTATTCTATTTATGGGCTCACAGTAAGAAACATTTTGATGGTTTTGAGGTATGATGGAGACCTGTGAGTATGCAAAGGGCACAGCTAAATTCATTTTATATGGAAGACAAAGCTATTGACTGGATGCTGCTCTGTTACTCTGCTATGGAGCAGCACCAGGTCTGAGCTGCCTCTCCTGCTCTGGAGCATTGCTAATAGCCAGGGTTCTCTGCAGTAGATGAAGAAATTCCTTTCCTTTTTTTTGGGGAAAGAACTTTGAATACACTAACAGAAAGGACCAAACAGCTGAAATAACAATCACCAAATGCTGATCCCAATGAAAAATGAAGTTGCGGTTTAAGCTCTCTTATTGCTTCCATATTTGACTTTCTGCAGGGTACCAAATACCATTGACTGCTCAATTCAGACTCCCCACAACACTTTGCAGAGGAGTTAGTCTCTTAAATGGTTTGATTGCTTGGTGAAGGCCTCAGTTGGTGCTGATATGTTGTTGTTTTCTGAAGATTGAGCAGTTCTCCTGGCACTATCAAGGCTCTCAGTAACTCTTACACCTGAACCAGCACTGCTATTGTCTCTCTTCCTCTGAGC
This sequence comes from Rhagologus leucostigma, assembly GCA_013397725.1. Lineage (NCBI taxonomy): Eukaryota > Metazoa > Chordata > Aves > Passeriformes > Rhagologus > Rhagologus leucostigma. The sequence goes on from VZTD01003687.1 coordinate 607,374, forward strand.
CATGATTGTCAGGTTCTGCACTTGTCCCTGGGACTCTGAGGAACTGGCATGCTTTAGATAAGAATTATTCAGGCATGTTTAAACCTTGTTACTAGCCAAAAGCAAAACAGCTTTGTCATCCTGATTTGCTCCTGATCACAGCTACTAACTGGGGCACTCTTTGCCCCATGGTGCCAGAAAGTGCAGGACCCTGAAGAAGAAATCTGTGCAAGATTCTACAAGGAATTTAAAATTCTCAGGCTCAGTTTGAATGTGAATTTTATACACATGAAAATTTTATTATGACAATGATTTCATTTTCTGCCATTACATTATTTTTTATTTTAATTTTTTTTTATTTTGCAGCTTATCCACTAATATTTGAGCTGTGTTGTTAGTTACATCTTAGTCTGTTCTTTACGCCTTTAGCTATTCGAATTTCCACTTTTTATATTAGAGAGTATGTATAGGACATGCAATTTCAGTGGTTTCTTTCTGGCTGGGAAGAATTGTAAATTGGTATGTTATTACTAGTAATGGCATGTTATTACCGTTCAGGCAATTTGGTGACATGAAATTCACAAATAGCTTTGGGAGATGCTCCGTAGGCATGCTGGTAGGCCAATAAATATACCTTGTTCTTGTTAAATGATTGCTTAAAGCATTTTGAAAGAATGTTTTAGCAGTAATGGAACAAAATAAAGGATACTGTACAAAGAAGCAGGAGAGATCACCAGCCTAAACAGACATAGAATCAAACCAGTGAACTATACCAACTCTGCATAGCACATGAAATTGTCTTTCATAGACAAATCTCTGCCTATACTTGTTACTTATCTTTACTGGCTGACTAGATGCTAGGGAAACGGCTATTACATGTGACCAGATTTTTCTGCCTAGAAGCTGTGAGGTTGTGACTGAGAGATGTCAGCCAGTAAAATCCACATTGGTCTGTCAAGCTCAACTGACCGATCGCTGTGAGCTTCTTTTTGATTAGCCTCAGTGCTGTGCTTTAGCAATTATCTGTTTCAATCATCCACAGGGATTCTTCCCTACCTTTCATTAATTCGGAGGGTCATCCATAAGGCTTTTGATGATGTGTAATCCCCAGGATACTTCTCTGTGGATTTATGTGTTTTTTGATAGAGGGAAAATGCTGAGATCTAAGTATAGATCTGTGGAAGAGAATGGACATGGTCATTGGCTCCACCCTCCATTCTCTCTCTCACTTGCGAAATGTGCAGCTTCATTCCCTATTCTGCAACACATATCTCCTGAGGCTGGGTGTCATCCTGCTGCAGCACACTGGAGTGCCTTTTGGGCACCCTGCCACACACTAGCAGTAATAAAGATCACTCTGCTACCATTTTCCTCTTGAGGTTGGTAACCCTGCTTCACTATTCCAGTAATGTGCATTAATATGTAGTTTTTTCATGCTTCCTTCTACACCAAATAATTTGTAACTTTTAAGGTCTGTTTTGCTAGTGAAGGAAGAAAGAGGGAGCATGAAACAGTGCAGGAGTATTGATCCACTTAGCAGTAAAAATATACAAGATTGAGCATCAAGTACAGCTCCACTCCCTCTATGCCCTTGGACAAAAAAAATTAAAAAGTAGCTAACATATTATATTTATTGTAACGATCTCTAAGTGCAGTGTAAAAATGATGCGAGGATTTAATTTGCATTGTGGATGAATCTTTTGAATTTGTATTTTAGCCTGAATATTGTAATGACTCCATTCTACAATATTCTACTGCTTCTATGTAACATTTCATTAGGTTTTTTTAAAGAAACTGAGAGACAAGACCATATTAGATTTCAGAAATTGAATTTGGATGAACACAGATTTTGGAAAGCTGTATATTTAATACAATTTTCAGACTGCCTGTTTGACTGTGAGCCAATGACATTGTGCTCTGCGGACAGTAAACAGAAAGTTGAACAGGACTCTGTAGCCGAATCATTTGATTCACCTTCATAGTCTAAGAAAAGATATATGCAAATTGTTAAGATCAAACAACTAAACAGACAAGCTTTGGAAAATAACAGGAGAAAATTCATCAAACTTTTTTAGCTTTAATTACAAAGATGGGTCGAGTAAGATTCATTACAACGTCTTTGAAAAAGCTACTAAATCTTAGAATCAGAATGGTTTGGGTTGGAAGGGACCTTAAAGTTCCTCTTGTTTCAACCCTCCTGCCACGGGCAGGGACATCTCCCACTAGACCAGGTTGACTCAGAGCCCCATCCAACCTGGACTTCAATGTTCGGGTACCTATATAATGGACTTCCAAGGTTAGGGTACCAACAACTTCTCTGGGCAACCTGTTCCAGTGTAAAACGATGCACTACTTTTCCTGCTAGGCCTAAGTTTTAGGATTTCCTCTCTAGTCTGCTTTAAAAATAATATATGAGGTCATAGAAAGGAGTATGGAGAGTTAGAAGGAGAAATATTTCTATGGAATTATATCATACATAACATATTCAGATAGTTAGGTCCATGGCACATAGGTGTAACTTCTGTTTAGAGAAGGAAAACCAAAATGGAACAGTTCTTTACTATCAGTTCATGAATAGACTTCCTTAGGAATTTTGAATGCAAACTCTGTTAGCATTTGATACTGTGTAGCTAGAGACGGTTTACTGCTGTGCACTCATTTGTCTAATCTTCCTTGCACTCTTTTGTCCTTGCCTAATTTTCTCTTTTTTCCTTTCTGAGTTCACTAGTGCTCTCTCTGTAACCCTTGCTCTTTAATACCTACAACTCATAATCCTTCTACCATCTCACCCTTTATAGATAGACTCTTCTTGTGTGCAGCCTGAAGTGGACTGTGTGTGCATCATGAAAGGAGCTACGGAAGGTCTATCCTTTTCCTGATATCCAGTGGTGGAGTTCAGCACTTGACATCAGTAGAGAGAGACCATTGGCGACGGCTTCCACAGAGCCAAGGCAGGCTATTGACAAGGGCATCTTATGTCCCCACAAGCTGGGGCTAGAAAACTCTTAAGATGGAATGGTCATATACTAGACATCTGCAGAGGAGCTGGAACCTACACTGTAGGAATAAAATTAGAGGTCTCTTAATTTTAAAAAATGTGTTCTGTGCACATATGAGTATAAATCTTCTTATAGATTGCCTGTAAGTTGCTGGTGTCTTAAAAGGAGAGATAAAAGCACAAATATTTCTCCATTCTCTACTTGAAAAATGTATGACTTTTTTTCCCTTTGTAAAAGGCTGAAATCTTCATAGTAAAGAAGACAGAAGCTATTTTATAAGGTCCTAATTTTAACAGTTTCTGAATGTAAGAGGGCTTGTAATATTATATTGTATTTCAACTCTTTTTATGATAGTCAACAGGATGGGAGAAAGAGGCCCAATGAAGGTATGGATACAGACTCAAGAAGAGCTCAAAGTGGAACATTTCACTCTGGAAAGTAAAAAGTTGCCAGAGGCATGGGAAGCTGCAAATCCAGTCTTAGAGTGGAAGGAGTCAGGCACTGTGGTGCAAGCACTCTACCTGATGGACAACATGTAAACTGAACATTTTTTGTGTTTCTCTACACTGTTCTGTCTTGCTGTCTCCTTTATCCAGCATATTATCTTCTGAATTTCTCTGAAGATTTTTAATGTTTGCTTTGATTTATCTGTCTTTCTTGCTGTTTTTCTTCTCTCTGCACTTCTTGCCCTCCCCCTGCCCTTGCCTCTCACTCTCTTCCAGGATGTATCAAATTTGGCACTGTACCAGTTAGTCTGCTCAAAGGAGAACGGCTATTTCTGAAAACTCATTTGCTGCGAGGGGTGGAGTTTGCCAAAGTCCCTATTCAGTTTAAGGGACAAATAGCTGGCTTTCTGCCTGTCCTAAATGCATATTCAAGCAATTGTCCTAAACAAAGCCAGGATAATGAGAAATTTCCTAATGAGCTGAAAGCTGCATATTTCCTCTTTTTATTATTCCCTAAATAGTCTAATGATCCCAAGTTATAATTTAGTTAGCAATATGAAGTTTAAGTGAGATGATTATGAGGACAGTGTTTGATGTAAGAGACTTTTTACAAGCCTTTAAAAATAAAAAAGGGAAATTATTCTGTTTCTCCTTAAGCATGCTCTTTGCCTCAGTACATGAATGAATTAGTGACAAATAAATAATCATTGAGTTTTCCTTGAATGGAATTCTCTAAATGTCTCCAGGCATCATCATGAATTGCACTATCACAACCTTAAGTTACCCGCTCTGAATAATTGAAGCAGGCAAACAAAATGCTATCACTGCATATAAGACAAAAAAACCCCAAACCAACCCTTACTGATAATGATTACAAGTGACAGTTACTTTCATGCAATCCATAAGCTGGGGTTTGAACTTGCAGTAGTGCCACATCTCATTATACAAAGTGATTGTGGAAAGGGAGAGGAAAACAAACAAAAAATAACTTTCATACAACATTGAGGAACACTAAGTTAAATAGAAACATTTAACTTCAGGAGCCTGTTGTGTCAAAGAACACAATTATTAAGTGTCTGATATAAACCGGATTTATAGGAAAATCTCACTTGACTTAAAAAATAGCACATGCTTTTATCTTCCATAGCTTAAGAACCATCAGAAGAAATATTAGGTTAAGAAAGTCTAAACTATATAGTGCCTCAAATAACCAAAGAGAAGTAATCGTTTCCTCAGAAAAATGAATGAATTAAGTCTATTCTGCAGTCTGAAACTCAGAATCTAACAGGGAAAGTCAAAATTCTAATGTCTTTCAATGAAAATTTTTAGATAATACCTTTTTTGCCTTTTGATAACAGTGGAGTCTCCAGTAATGTGGTTAAGCATGCTCAAAGCTAGTTCTGAAATTAGTTTTCTTCCTGTGTGTTCTAGCCAGTACATGGGTTTGGTTTTGCTTAGTTTCCATTTGACCTTTCAACTCTCTATCTGGAAGATCTCCATTCTGATTTCAAGAGAAGCATTCCACCTGTTGGTCTTACTCGATATGCTACACTTGTGAATTCAGTCATTCTTCCGTCAGATTTCAGCTTGGACCTTGTGTTTGTATTATTTAGGAAAAGGTCTTCTGTGCTTTAGATGATCAGGATGAAGATCAATCTTTTTGATGAGGTGAAAATACCTACTTATTTTTCTTCTCAAAGAAACAAGAAAATGATGGATAGTTAAATGCTACTAAAGACCAAAAGGGAGGGATGGAGGGAAGTATCTCTTGCTTATGTCTCCTTGCGAAGGCTTTCAGAAATACCTACTGAGCACCACTGGTTATAGAGAGAATATGGAAATCCAAGGTTTTGCACAACGCCCTTTGTCAGGAAACAAGGATTATTGCTTCTGTGCGTCCATACCAAATAAATTTTTAGGACAGAAGTAAAAGTACGTCTTAGCAGAATGAATCGTGCTATATTCATGTACTTTTTGTTCCATGCATCAGTTAAAAATACACTTTCATCTGCTACAGACACCCTAGGGAATTTTGAAATGTACCCATGCAATGACATTTCTCATCATATTGAGTATTCCAAGACCCAACTTCGATCCAAACTATTTACCTAAAGAGGAAGAAGGCAGGCTTTGAGGTCCACCTTATTTCTAAAAATATTTTTGGTAGCACCTCAGGTAATCATCAGCAAGAATTTTAGTGTAGCATTGTATTAATTTACTTGTTGTAAGAGACTGAAATATAATAGTTTATGACTTAAATGTTTTCATGAAGGACCTTTTTACAAAAGCTGCATAGAAGACCACCACACCCTGCATGGGGCTCTGAGAGGCCCTGGGCCCGCTGGCTGATGAAGATAAGATAAAGTAACAACTCAGGGCTGGGGACATTCACAAGGGACAAGCTTGACGCCTCCAAGATGGAGACCATGGCCCCGGGGCTCTCAGCTGGCCAGGCTCACACAGACCCTCGCACCAAAGGGTGGGGGAGAGAGGCCTTGGGTGTGTGCTGGAAAAGCCTCTGGTGAGAGGCGCAGTGACCGCCCATCCTCCGCTGTGCAGAGGAGCCCAGCTGAGGGGCCCTGCACCGGGGGGAGCTCACCCACAGCAGAGGGGGTGTCATGGCCCAGCAAAGGCCCCCCAAAGGGGTCCCCAGACCCTGCACCAGAGCACCAGAGATGATGCAACAGACCCTCAGTGTCGCAAGGGACAGTGCCAAGCTGGCCCCTGCAGGGGAGGTACGCGGGCGTTCCCACCTGCCCAAAGCGTGTATTAACCCACGGGACTCTTTACTCTCCGGCGTGTGCCGGCGTGGTGGGGCGTGTGGCGGCGGCCACGGGGGACCCTCACCACCAGAAGAGCAGATGGAGGGGAGCAACGAGACGTCGTCGGGACCCCTGGATGGGTGATATGCCTCCACCTAACCCTTGTCACCTCTCCCTATCCCCCTACCCCACACGCACACCTCCTTTTCTATTTCTTTCTTTCTTTCTTTTCTCTGTCCTTCTCTTTACCTCTCTACTATTAAAATAAAATACATCAATTATTTGGCATCAACATTTAATCTCGTTTGATTTTAATCTCATTTCTGGGAATATTTTGAACCTTCTAAGTTCCTTCTGGTTTATGCACAGAAACTTAGCTTTCTTTGCTCTTCTGGGTCTAAACAGGATCGATCACTTGTCTGGTTAGGCTGTATACAAAAACTGAGGAATAAATACCAATCTCACCATTTGCAAATATTTCAATTACTCATCTCCTAGTGTGTGGCAGTGTTTGTCAGAGGTTTTCTGTTTATCCTTCAGCACCATAAGGGAAACATGCACAAGAACTTGCCTTATGATCCTTGGAGTTCTTTTGTTTTGTGGGAAAGTGTCTATTTGAAATGAAGCTGTGCAAAAGAACATGATTACTAATTTGAAAAAAAAGCACAACATTCATGATCCACATACACTTGTCAAGTGCTAGAGAATATGTTAAAACCTTGATATTAATAAAAATTTGGTCTACCTCACAGAATCACAGAATCGCAGAATCACCAGGTTGGAAGAGACCTCCCAGATCATCGAGTCCAACCCATGCCCCAACACCTCAACTAAACGATGGCTCCGAGTGCCACATCCAAACTTTTTTTAAACACATCCAGGGACAGTGATTCCACTACCTCCCCAGGCAGACAATTCCAGTACTTCACCACTCTTTCAGTGAAAACTTTTTCTTAGTATCCAACCTATATTTCCCTTGGTGCAGCTTAAGACTGTGTCCTCTCGTTCTGTCAGTTGTTGCCTGGAGAAAGAGACCAACCCCCACCTGACTACAACCACCTTTTCAGGCAGTTGTAGAGGGTGGTAAGGTCACCTCTGAGTGTCCTTTTCTCCAGGCTAAACAACTTCAGCTCCCTCAATCATTCCTCATAGGGCTTGTGTTCCAAGCCCCTTACCAGTCTTGTTGCCCTCTTCTGGACGCGTTCAAGCGTCTCGACATCCTTCCTGAACTGAGGGGCCCAGAACTGGACACAGTACTCAAGGTGTGTCTTCATAACTCTCTATAGAAGATAAAATTCACAATTCTTCATATACAGAAAGTGTTGCAGTTAGGCTTTAGGGTTTCGCTGATTGTTCACCATCCATGGAAAATAAAGTGCTAGAAATATCTTTGGAATGTTTTTATCTATTTCTGAATTTATTGCATAGAACTGAATGAAGACATATGACACCTTTAACATATGTTTAAAAATTTCTCTGCTGAAGTGGACATGTGACATGTTAATGCACTTTTTTCCCCCTAAGTAAATCTGAATAACTTCAATGCATATTAAAATGTTGGGGATGAATATTCTACATATTACAAAGAATAGATTTACATTGAAATGCAATGTATGTTAATATCATCAAATAGTTAGAGGAGGTCTTCAGTAAAACCGGGCCACATCCATTTCAGATCCTCAGCTTCATACTGAGGTTCAACACAAAATTATTCTTTCTGATACTTACTATACTATGTATGTTTGCATATCAAGTGCATATGTATGTTTTTCCTTGGAAAATATGCACCAATATGCAGTAAGATCAAACCTATGCAATAATGTTGCATGCATTGTGTAGGAAATGCTGAAATTTTGTGGAATCCCACAAGAACAGCTGTGTGTTTTTTTCAAAGACAATGTAATTATACAAAAATGAGAGATAAATTTAATGAAATATGAGTGGAGATACTTCCCTTTATAGTTTCCCATTAGTTGTGTCATTTCATGTGCACGGTGTGAACAAAAGACTGGAACCAAGAACTATCAACAAGATTGCAAGTTGTGTAAAATAATTACATTCAATGTATATCATTCAGAAGTGATACAGTTTTTCCACTGAAACTGTTTTTTCCGTCTTCAATGAGATGATAATGTTTTAAAGATAGATATGTGAAAGAACTTTGTTGTAATTTATTTGTTTTGACAGGTCTTTTGACTCCAAAGTTTGGCTGTAAACCACAAATGTTTTAACTAGAAATGTAGTTTTTGTTCCCACGCAACCTTTTCACTTTTTTCTTCCATAAGAGGAGATCGCAAAATTTTATTGAGAAAAGCATAGTTCATGGAGTAATTGCAATTTTTGAAGCCAGAGATAGTAAGGCAATTATGCATTTTTTGTAATTTTGTATTTTTAATTTATGAACTTCTGATTTCCAGTGGAAAATTTTGAGTTCGAGTTTTCAATGCACCTTCAAAATTTAAAATTTTAAGTTCCATTGAAAAATATATTTGACTTGAATGTAACTTTTAACAGCTTTTATCATTTATAAGCTAATTTTTACATGTTACTGTAGAGTATATTCTGTACTGGTATGCAAGGTTTTAAAATGTTTATCTGACTAATTCTTTCATTTAATTCTAGCAGTATATTTTGAAATAAGAGATTTTGACAGATGAAGGCTAAGGTAATTCAAGCCTTTCTCTAGTTGATGGCAATGTAATATTTCTATTTAAGCATGTGCTTCATTTCTGTCTGGGAAAATGAATGCTTACTTTCAAAGTAAAAGTAGGATTTATTAACATCAAATTGAACCAATTAATGGTCTAAGTATACACTTGAAGGGTCTGAACAGAAAATTGATATTTATTTATAATGTCATTTTATTTTTCTGCATATGAATGTTTTGGTTTTAAATAGATTAGCTATCCCAAGTTGTTTCCTGAATCATCCTGTCAATCATCCCAGGATTCAAATTATATGTAAAAACCTGTTTCTATCCAGTACCTGAAAACCTAGCTTGTGGGATGGATTCACTAGTCATTGAATGGGTTTCTCTCTTTTTCCTGGGAGAATTCTTTATACCAAAGTTTCTTAACATTCGAAGTCTATTTGTTGAATATTCATGGCAATTGAATGCAAAGTGGATGACAACGTCATTGTTTTTTTGTAAGTAACAGGAAGGGAAATGTGCTGGGGAAGTCCTGCAGTTCCAGTTGATTTTGAATCTACCATTGCAATATTCTTGGCGTAAGTATCTTGTATCGTAAAGAACCATTTCTTGCCGTCCTGAGACAGCTGTATAGCACTCATTTCTTTTTCCTTTCCTTGTCAGAAACAAGGTACATGTGTTAGCGTAGAAACACATAACCACGGACGGGTTACATGCAAGGTGCTTTTATTGAGGTGCCGGGGGAGAGGGGTACAAACCCAAAATCAATCCCCAACAAGGATTTCAGGTGCTTACATTATATACCCTTCTTGTTATATAATCACATGTTAATCATTTACCCCATGCATTAATCTCAAAGCCCCCCAAACAATCATCTATTATGTATTTTCACTCAAGCGTGATTTTCAGCCCCCCCTTGTTCCCAGGTGCAGTTACACAATTAATTCATCCATCTTAGTCCCTTACCCCCCTTTAAGTGAATATTCAAGTTCAGGCTTGTCTCCCACCATCCAGGTGAGTACACAGGTTCAGGCTGGCCTGAACAGAATGTCCATCTTGTTCTCGGGGCCTACTTTTGATTATTGCAATTTTAGAAGCATTTTAACCCTATGCTATCACATGAGCCCAGTTAACCTGACTGGCATATTGTTCTTTTGGGAGAAATGTGCGTGGAGGAGAGTAAGTACTTACCTCTCCCGTCTACTCTTGGAGAGGAGTCTCTGTCTTTGGGCTAGCAGTAGAGAGCGGGGAGCTGGGCTTGGGAAATCCAAGACATTCTTGCCTGCACCTTCCTCCCTAGATTCCACCTGCAACTTGTTGCATGTGGCCAACAGAAGTCTCTACTGCCTTCTATCATCTAGGGATGCAAAAGGATAGCAAAGTAACTCTTAATAAAGGAGGACGGAAAAATAATATCCGACTAACACATTTTTTTTGCAAGGGAAAGGTCCTTACCGGTCCTTTAGTGTTCAGCCCCAAATCATACAGTGAATTGCTAATCATATTTTTAAGCTGTTTTACAAAAGTTTTACAAAGATTTTCCTCACTGAAGTCTTGGTGTGGCTAACTCTGGCTAGCTAGATGATATACACCAAGACGTATGTGTGTTTCTGCACAGGTTTTAAGTTTAATAATACAATTTCAATATTTAAAGCATCATATTCCAAAGAAGAAAAAAGGAAAAATACTTGGAATAAGTTTATTTTGTTCCATATATGAGTGTGATGCTGTGAGGCTTGGGGGAGAGTTCTCTCCTGTTGGCCTGGTGTTTTTGTATTTTAAGTTTCTTATTAAAAATAATGGAAAATCAAAATGAATTAGCATGAAGAAAATGCATGTTGTCATTAAACAGATTAGAAATAAAGCCAATAAAGATACACTGAAAACTTGCAAAGTTTTGCTATCAAATTTTGTTCAAGCCAATACATAATAGAGAAAATTTATATTTCTTGAATCCACATCAAAATTCAAATTTCAAATGAGAAGATTTAGAGCTTTTCTACTATATAGTTTGTTTGGTGTTTTTTTAAAATTTATTTAAAGCACATGCCTTTCTGTCATATTAGCATTCTTCAGAGGAATACCATCATGAATAAAACTTTTATTAGTTATTTCTAATTCCATAATTTCTTTAAAATTGTTCCTATATGGAAAAATTAATGAACCAATTTGCAAGCAAAATTTACCTGTAGTAGTTTATCCTGATACTTCAATATTTTTAAAAAAATGAGATTTTTTTTAACTGTTGACTGCAAACGGGTTCATGGCTTAATCCAGTTTTCAGGTAGAAATGATAGCTAAATAAAAGTTAGAGAATCCTGAATAATATTTTAGTGAATGCCACAGAACTGGGAAGATTGTAGATCTTTCCTAAGGATAGCAGGCACACACATACAGCAGTGTGCAGTCTTTGGAAAGATAAAGACTGAAACAAAAATGTAAGAGAAATCATTCTGTAGAATCTAGTCTGAAGTACTCCTACAGAAAGAAGAATTAGTTGATAGGTGCCAAAGTTACTGGAAGTGCCAGTTAGTTACTGGAAAATCCTGGTATTTATAAATTCAGATATATACACCTATTTCAAGTGAAATATGTAAGCATTGCTTATTAGGACTCTTCTTATTTTCTCATAAAATAATTTATCTGAAACATTGTTAGAGGGTCATAACTCACAAACTAATAACATTTGGATGAAGGATAACTTGTGATCAAAAATGTTAAAACCTGAAAACATCGTTCAATTTAAACACGTCTTGTGCCTAACAAGCAGAACAATTTCTTGAGTAAGGAAGAAAATCAGCCACTGTACTATGTGAAATGAACACGACTAAAGAAATGTTCCTCATTAGATCAGTCTTGGGATAATACCTTCCTTAGAAATGAATAACCACCTAGCTTTCTGCTAAACTTTGGAAGTGCATTTCTGCCTTCACCTTTTTAGTTATAACAGTCATTCTTTTTGTGTTTGTCTTGTCAGAGAGAAGGTTAAAGAAATTGTGAAATGCCAGGTTAGATTTATGTGGTCTTGTTCAACAGTACATAAGGTAGACCTTTAATATCAGTTCTACAGCTAACTTAAGTGTTGATAGATGCATTTTCAAATGCCGAGAGCATCAAGAATGTCTTGGTACTTCAGGAAATTAGCACTGCTATCAGAAAAATGTTGAAAACTGAAATTCTGTATGACAAGTAATGGAAGCTTTTGTGTTATTAATAATGCAGAAACTGTGTATTTCTGCAAAGCACACAGGGACATGCCTGTGTTAGAAATGCAGGTCTTATTGCTGAAATAAAACTACCACTTCAGATTAAAAGTCTGGACTAAGAAACTTAATTTTGTGAGGATTCTTTGGTTGGTTGGGTTGGTTTTTTTTTTTTTAAAAAAAGAAGAAAATTATCTTTTTAGCCCTTTTTGTAAACATGTTCTACACTTGAGGGCATTACTAACATCAAACTATTAGGAACTGCTAATATCTTATGTAATGAAGAAGTTCAATTTTCTCTTGTATTATAGATTCCTGTTTTTAAACAAAGTGCACATGAATAGAGTGTGAACAAAGCATTTTAGAAAACTTGAAGTAATCATACAGTCATAAAAATGTTCTGTTTTTCAAACAGCTGAATATTGAACTGGCAGAAGCTATGCTTTGGATTTGAAATTTACTTGTGTTCCACCACTTAGGTTCCTAACCTTCCTTCTTCTGTGGCTCTTTTTCTCCCTGTTTTGGAGTAAGATAGTATTAAAGAACCATAGAATGTTTGAGGGTTGGAAGGGACCTCTGGAGGTCATTTTGTCCAACCCTCCCCTGCTCAGGTGGGGTCACCTAGAGCTGGTAGTCCAAGACCAAGTGCAGATGGTGTTATGGATCGAGTGGCAGCTTCAGGCAAGCCCTGCCTTAGCCTCAGATTTTTGGCAGCAGCTTAAATTTAGGTGGCCTGCACCTGTATTTGTTTTGGCCCACAAGTTCTAAGGATGGCAGATCAGGTCTGTTATAAAATGAGTTATTTATTGAATAGGTAGGAGATAACAGAAAAAAGGCCTTAAACAGTTACTTACTACACAGTATAAATCAAAAAGAACTACTAGTAGATTACATAGAACAGTGCATGATATCAAGGTATCTATATTAAAGCTAGCAAAAAAATAGTACAGATTGGGAGTCAGTGTAACTTACCACCAAAATGTCGATAGTGAACACAAAGTCCTTTCAGTCAATCTCGAGAGGAATAACCACAAAGTAGGCATCCCAGCTTTGGGAAGAAAGCCCCACAATGTTCCAAGGAATGTGCAGAAGATTTCAGCCTTTTGAAAGTTTGGTGTAATTTGTGTCTGTCAGTCAGAAATTCCAGCTTATCTTTCCAGATCTCACTTCTACAGCAAGATGTTTATTGTCAGCTGGAAGTGTTACTCCCGTGGTGCCAAATTAACTCCCTACAAGACAAGCTGTGCTGATTGAGTTATTTTATCAGTTAGTGAGCAACGCATAAGCTCTTGTGAGGGGTGAGATGCCCTGAGGTATTTCACCAGCTAAAAAGGAACAGATAAGCTTCTCTGGGGCAAGATGCCCTGCTATAGATGGAATACCTTCAAGGATGAAGAACTCCAAAATCTAGTGAGCAACCTGTTCCAGTGCTCAATTGCCCTCACAGTAAGAAAGTGATTCCTGGTGTTCAGAGAACCTCCTGTGTTTAAGTTTGTGTGCATCACCTCTGGTCCTGTCACTGGGCATCATTATAATAAGTCTGTCTCTGTTCTTTTTGTACTCTCCCTTCAGGTATTTATATACGTTGATAAGACCCCACCAAACCTTTGCTCCATGCTAAACAGTCACAGCATCTGAGCCTTTCCTCACAGTCCCTTCATCATTTTAGTGACCCTATGCTGGACTTTCTTCAGTAGGGCCATAGCTTGAACTTGTCTGTTTTTCAATATACATAAGCAGATACTCTCCTTCATGACTAAATTTCGTCCCAATGCTCCTTGAAAACTGCTACCAGGTAGAAATTCAGCTGTTGACTAGGTTTATTACTACCAGACAGCTAAAATAATGATACAAAATAAGTCAGTGGGTACATCACAGAATTAAATACCTGAGGTACCTGTGACATCGAAAGGAAGTTAACCATAGCCATACTGAGCTCAGTTTAGGTTGTTAACTTGCATTTCAGCTTTGCATTTTCTTTCTTTAACTCCTTTATTTTTTTCCTTGAGATTTCCCATCTATTAGAGTTTTGTCACAGTCTGTTCTCTCTTATGAGAATGGTGGCTCATCCTTCTGAGGCGTTTCAGTACTGCTGTAACACCTATTTTTTTAGTGTCAGGCAGGATATTTGAGGATTTTCCAGCACTAATATGTCTACTTGAGCTTTCAGATTTTGTGTACTTATCTGAACTAATCTTCTATTCCTTTGAAGTATGTCTGATTCTAATATTAGTACAAATTATGAATGATTTCAGTATGAAGAATTTTTGGTAAATGCATATTAATAAATTTGAACTTTAGACTTTGTAGCTGGAGGAGGGTTGAAGAAACCTCCTGCATTAACTTTTCATACTTCTCCATTAGAATTTGTTCATGGAAGTAAAGAAAGAAATTAGTGAAAACTCTGAAAAGTGCAGGATGATTTTTTTGCTCCTGATTCTAAAGACAGCTTCAAATACACCCCGCTTCTGCAGAAAAAAAAAAAAGTAACCAAAGTCATTCCAGGCAGTAAGAATTCCAGTTATAGTGTTCATTTGCATGCAGATAAAAATGTATACTGTGATTTTCTGTGTCATTCAATTTCAAATTCACTTACACAAGTGTTAATAAAGTCAGGATCTGAAGAGGCAGTGTCTATTCTGAAATGAAAATATTAGAACAGGGGTTGAATGGCTTTAAAATTATATTTTTCCTCTGTTATAATATGTTATTAAATACCCTTTCTTCTCCTAAAGTAGCTGGAAAACAAACTGGCAACAACTTTAATTTCTTCTTTTTTACTTAACAAGATGATATTGGTATCCAACCCACAGTTTCATGAGTATTTAAAATAAATGGAAAAAGAACGCTCCCTGTGTTTATTTACATTAGTTTTCATTGATCAGTATTTTAAAACAATGCACTATGAAAGCTGATTTCTGCAGCAGAACACTGAGGCAAACTACAAGATTAATTCACTCTGTAGAATCCATGAAAAATGGAAAACCTAAGTTATGAAGGCGATGATTTAACTTGAGTTAAACATACACTATAGTTCATGTCACTAATGGATATCTACTTGGTGTTTTGAAAAGACTAACTTAGCAATTAGAAAGCAATTATAAGCCCATTCAGGTGGAAGACAATTTAAACTGAAATAGAATTATATTAATTGGGAGCAGTTTAAGAACATTTAATTAGATGCCCCCAAAGCCCCAATTCAATAATTGGAAGGGAAAACCATGCTGTTTAAAAAAGAAACTAGCTTATAGAAGAAATAAACCTTATTTTTAAAAGAAATCCTAGAGAAAACGAAGAGGTAGAGGAGAAGGTAACTTGTTAAGAGCCTGTATTATCATAAACTGGTAATTTTATTTAGAAGCTAGGAGTTGGAGAAAAAATAACAGAAACAAATGGAAAAAACCCCTTAGTGACTACTGAAGCAAAGGCTCATATCTTACTTTCTAAAGTATATTAGCAATCATATATACCCATTTGATTCTACTGCTAGCTGCAATTCTTGGAAATCTCTATAATAACAAGGATTTTGTTTTCAACAGGTATTACTGGTCTATATTTGTGGGTGAGGTGCCATATACTCCCATAAGTTCTGATGAAGAAGGAACAGTTTCTTCTCAGTTATATGTGAGAAAACTGTAGTGAATGAGAAATGACAGCTAGATATTTTTTAATTAGGAGTGTGAGTTTTTGCATTATTTTTCATCGGAAGAATGACAAAATTTCTATATGACCTGATCTTTTTGGCCAGCTAAATTAGAGTAAGTGATAAGTAGTTTCCCAATGCAAACCTTTCAAAATTCCAGAATATAGCACATAAGGACTTAAGGAGCTTCAGTACATCCTGACATATTTTCTGTCATTATATTGATAATGGTGGAAACTCAAAAGAATTCCTGTTTTATCATGTTTACAAGCAAGTTTTTACTTGTTTGTTTTTATGGGAGATCCTGAGAGACAGAAAGTGCAGTGGAGTTGTTAAATGCTTTAGAAAAGGTAAAGAAAACAGGAATTGCTAAGGTAGAAAAGGTCACGTTTGGACAGATCGAATTTGAGATGAGGAGACTTTCTAAACTGCTATGTCTGAAAGGAAGAAGGCAAGAACCAAAAAGGAAAAAAAATTACCCCTGAAGACCATTCTTATAAGTCTAAATCTGAACTACAGAAGTATGGTGAAAGAAAGCTGTATCATACCTACATACATACATTACAGCTCATGTAGAAGTAAGATTTGTTCTGCAACTTAAAAATCAGATTTGTCTTTGTAATTCTAATGATCCTTTTATTTGTGAGGATGAATTGGAGGAGCCTTGTATTAAAAAGGCTCCCACACTCCTTTCTAGCCAAATCCAAAGTCTTAGCTTTGCAAAAAGGTGTAATGAACCACTGCACAGACTTGTGATCTTTGGGTAGCTTTGAAATTCACAGCCCTTTTGATTCTGATTCTACTCCAAGTTGTCTGATTCCTGTTCATTCTCTGAGAATGTAGTGGGGCATATTGCATTATCTTGGTTCTGATAAATTAGTCCTCCAGCTCTGTATAAAGTGTTTTCTAATGCAGTAACCTTTTTGTAAAGATTTTCCTAGACAATAATCCTATCATAATTTTAAATCTAGGAATGTGCATTGTATACTCTCTATAAACGCTGGAGTTAAAAATTATGATTACTGAGGGGTTGGCTTCAAAAATTTTACCAGCATTTGACTGATGAAAGCAGTTACCAATATATCAGTGTCTTTGCTTTATATACATTGTGTCTTATTACCCTCCATTGATTATCTCAAACATCAGAGCCAGCCTAATAGGACTATCCAAAATTAAGAAGATGAAAGTAATAAGAAGCAGGTATTTAAAAAGCACTCATCTTTGACTAGCCAAAAATCTGCTTTGGGAAAGCTGTAGCTTCTGGTTTCACTATTAACATAAGTTTGAGTAAAATCCTGTTAGCTTCAATTTAAGGTTCTTGCATGATCTATGTTTGTTTCAGGTTGCATTGTATAAAAACGGGGCAAATTAATATTGAAGTGAAAGCAACTCTTTTAGTCTCCACACTGAATTAAATGCTAGTGCTATGATTTTCCAGACTTACTGCATGTAGAATCAGATGCAAAAATATTTGCATGTGCTTGCGCATTGTGTCTATTCAGTCTTGACAGTTGTGTTGTCAACATTAAACAGTTGTTGACATAACATTTTTTTAATTTAAAAAAATAAAAAAGCTAATATCTTCTATGTTGTATTCTCCTGGTAAGGTAACAAGTAAGAGGCTCTTAGTGTTGAACTTCAGCCAGGAATTTACAACCTCCAGATAAGGCATGTAGCTTTAGCTATTAAGTGAAGTAGGTCATTGCTTAGAGTCTAAACATGTTGCTGGAAATAATAGACTGTTTCTTCTTTTTCAGGCTGAGTCAGAGAGTGTCTGAGAGCCCATGGTACCCATCAGACAGTAGACACATGGGTAAACAAGTTTTAGTGCTCCTGCCAGGGACAACTGGGTGGGGCTGTGGTTACTTCTTGCCTCAGCTCTCCCACCCCCACCAGCATTGCTTACCAAAGCCTTCCAGACCCCTCCCTGCCATTCTGCCATTCTCCCTGTTTCTGTTCTCAGATTGTTCCTCCTCTTCCTCCTCACTTGGATGACAGCAGCTGTGGTGTAGGTGTAAGGCGCAAGGAAAAGAAAGACCCGTCGTGTGTGGGGAAGGGGAGAAGAAAAGGTTAAAGCTGCAAAAGGGTGGTAGAGGTAGTGGTGGAATTGTCAAGACAGAAGGGTACGTAGGAAAGTAGGTAGGAAAGTGCCAGCATAGGCCCTGTGTACTCAGTCTTTACTGGTGTTTTTGTTTCTCAACAGAGCTGTGTATTTGTCCTTGTCTTATTACTGCTGTTTGTTCTTCTATCATTTTACAACTTGATTACTTCTATTTGTTGTTTGTATGACATTTTGAATGGTTTTCTCTGGGGAAGAGTCCTCACAATACCTCAAGTAGATTGTTTTTAAAAGCTGTATTGTTTTCAGGCTATGTCTGAATAACTCCTTCTTGACATATTTACCTTGATAAACAAGGTTTTTTTGAGTCATGCAGAATATTTCCCAGTAGAGCAGCAAGAGCCCAGGATGTTCCCTGAAGGTCGCTTTGTTTAATGTCAACTTCTCTTCAGTTATCCAACTTTGTTTATGAATTAATCAAGGAGCAAATTTTTTTATATCCTTATCTACTGCAAATCATGGCTTGGTAATACCAACATTGGGACTTTGGGTGTTGTTTCCAGCTGATGAATGTGATAGCTTTAATACTAACAAGCCTATTCAACACACTTTTCATGAGAAAAATAGTCCTGATGAAAGATACAATATTACCTCAAATTAAATCCCCTTTAAAGTAGTAATAACTGATAACAAGCACATAAATAAGATTCCAATACCCTTATAGGAAAAAAAATGCAAACAGAGCTTATGACTATCCTAAATATTGAGTGAGATTCACTGGTAAAGTGCTCTGTGAAGGGAGCAGGTGCTTTGTTTGGGTTACTTATAGGTTAAACAAATCCATGACATTTTGTGTGTGTTGTTCTTTGCCAGTTTCCTCTATCTGGGGGAGGTCACAGGGAGGTGCTCAGTTTGTTGGGTTCTCAAACCAAGTGCTATCTGATTTGGGAGGGTAAAGGTGGCAAAACAAATAAGAAAACACTCCTGCCCTGAAGGTCTTGTGTCTCCTTGTATTAGAGACAAGAGTCCTGTGCAGGCTGTGATTTATCTTACCTCATATTGGGCACAGGAAGAAAATCTCACAGGCTTCATGCACATAGAGGGATTACTGTCAGCATTGGCACATCATCTTGATTTATTTATATTCTGATCTTCCAGACAAGGTTAATGAAGAAGGACATGTAGACCAAAACACAATAGAAAAGGATAAAAAGAATGGGGTGCTGGTGTTTTCTGGACATTCTTTTTTGGTGGTATTTTTAAATTTGTTTGTTCATACTAGTTTCGTGTGGTTATTGTAATTCTGGATCTATTTTATCTTGTTGGTAATAAAGAAACTCAGCCTTTACTGAGGGAGAGATTCAGGAGTGACTAGCTGGGGCAGGGATCATGGCAAGGCAATGAAAAAGTACTGGTACCTCCAGGAGGAGCAATGTCCATGGCATTCTTGTCTGAGATCTGGGAAGGCAGTATTAAGGATAAACACAGCACTGAGTAGAGAGTGTGCACATTTGTACTCTGAGTAAAGAAGTATGGTGACATCTAAACAGCATGGTTCCTGAGAAATACTGTTGATCCTTTTCTAAATATCAGAAATTCTCCAGTTTGTGTTCTGCTGACATAATTTTTCTCCAAGTAAATAAAAACCCCTCCAGTTCATGTCTTTATTTATTTATTTATCTACATTTTTTAAATTTGGTTGGTTGATTTTGGTGGTTTTCTTTTTTTAAGGGTGTATATTAGCTTGTTACAAAAAAAAAATTATCTTTTCCAGGTTTTTTTTTAAGGTCTTTTGAGGGCATTCAGATAATTGACTAAATCATTGGAAGTGGGCTTCATTATTTTTTATTAGTTTTGATTTGTCTATTAGATCTCACTTCATGCCAAAATTACTGTTCTCAGAGTGATTAGATGATGACAATGAAAGATTTGACAGCTAATGTTTCAGGTGTTCCTTATCTGCTTTTCAACTCTGCCCAATATATTAACCAGTTATTGCCAGTATTGGTGTAACCATTCAGGTATGACATAATTTAAAGAGACAGAAAAGAAAACAGAGGAATCTCTGTAGACCAAAACGGACAGGTCCCAATTAGTGTCTTTGTCGTACTTAATGGCAGGAGCAAGTGCTGCCCCACAAGCCCAGAGAAGTGGGGAGCTTGGCTGACTGATCCTGAATGGAAGGTTTAGGAGAGGAGAAAGCTTTGGAAATCTATGTTCGGGAAACTGTTTCTCTGTCTGCTGTAAATGGTCTTCTAAACCAAATGTTAGTTTAAATAGATCATTGTAACTTGGTATGTGTACGACAATGTAATTGTCTTTTATCTCTGTCTTCAACAACTGTACTTGGAGAGGTGTGAGAGGTAAAATGTTGAGCTTTAAACATGAGAGTCCAACACTCTTATTTTGTCACATATTCCTCTGATCTTTTCAACAAAATTATGAATAGCAATTTGCTTAATCGTTTGTGCAAAGCATAGAACTATTTTAGTTCTTGTTTATTGTTTCATCTGTGTAAGCATCAGTGCTGCTATACCAAATGTGTGTTCTGAATAGATGACTTGAGACTCATGAGTAAGGACAGGGAGGAAATGCTGAGGAGACTACAGGCATCCCTTCCTGCCTTTATAAGTAGAAGAGACAGGGAATCTGAGTTACTTGGTGCCTCTCTTATGTTTTTCAGATATTCTGAGCTACTAACTTTCCCTGTAGTTTGGAATAAACTTGTCATCATTTCAAATGCACTAAGTAGGAGCAGATTAGCTGCTGGACCATGATGTGAAGATTTGCAGGCCCAGTACGCCCATGTAAGATCAATATTTCTTTCTGGGAAGTGCCCAGAATAAATGTTAAACATCCGAGTTTCCACTGTTGACCTGTATGAGGACAGGCTCCTATGCTGGTCATATAGTAATTGTATAACAGCCAGGGCACTCTGGGCAATCCTTCTGCAATGCATTTAATTCTTGTGATACAACAGGATACTCAGCACAGCCCACCTTTGCACCAGGTCTGCTGCAGGACATACCAAAATCAGGTGCGTGTAGCCTGGATTGCATTTTGACATGACACCATAGCAGCCCTCCCTCTTCTGGCAAGAGCCTACCTTACAGGCTGTGCTTTAAACACTTGTGCTGCGTTTTGTAAACACCCAGGTGAGTCATCTCTTCAGCTGTCCTCTGAACTGATCCTTTCGGTTTCCCATGCGGTTTTGACTAAGTGTACTTTGCAACTGTTTTTATTTAAATCAGAAGTAACTTGTATGGAGTTGAACCTATCAGAGCAGCTTTGAAAAAAAGAAGATTTAATTCAGGATGGTCGAAAGTTTTCTTTTGTAGTTCTTTTGCTCCTCAGGCCACTGAATGCTTTTCCTTAGAGGTGAAGTTCATTTTGGCTGAGTTTAGTATGCCTAACTGGGTGCCAGCCAGGCTGAACTGCCCCTGTGCTGGCCACAGTGTTTGCTGGAGCTCAGGGGCTCTGGAAGTGGCTTTGCCTTAGCCACTTTGAATTAGTGCTGGATTATACACGACAAGCATTGCAATACTTCAAGAGGCAGGATGGCTTTCCATGGAGCAAACTCATGAATCGGCAGGATGGCACAGTTAATCCCTACCTGGATACGGCATGCAGAGCTGATAGAGAGGGCTTGTTTAGTACAGGTTGACTTGAGACTGTCTATCACAGGGCTCCATCTTCTAGTGGAACTTGCTATTAAATTGTGGTAGGTCACACTATTAAAATGCTGCCATATAGGATCCAAACTTGAGAAAATTACCTTCATGGTAATACCAGGGTAAGTAAAATTATTTTCCAGTGACAGTGAACTACGTCCAAATGAAAATTTTCTCAGTCTTTTACCAAAAGTGCCAAAAAGATGAATTTCAAAGAGCTATACCATTAGCTTATGGATTCAAAACTTTTAAGTCCACGGGCAAAAAGAGGAGGCAGATGAACTGCAGGGAAATAAAGGTGTTCTCCATCTGTTACTTGTCTAAAAGCTGTTTGTAGCATGTTTCTCGACATATGTTTAGCATACAAGTGGATTATTCTGCCCTTGGTTTGCCATAATGCACATTTTGAAATTAGATGTTGTTGTTGCAGCAAAAGAATAGTCTATGTTTCAGTCTCATTCAAAATCACTGAAGAGAACAACATCATCAGAGCAAACAAAAGCAGTTCCATATTTAATTTATAAGTTTTAAATAACTTTTCCATTTCACAGGAACCACCTGTAGACTGCTAAGGTCCTTGCTCAATAGATTTAGATATTCAAAACACTTCCTATGTGATAAAATTTCCTCATAAAAAAATTAATTCAGTAATAAAAAATATTTTGATCTTGTTTTTTTTTTACAATTTCTTCCAAGTGCTGATTCATTTGCTGAACTGTAAGCTTGAAAGCTTATATTTATGTATTTTAATAGCTTGAAAAGCTATTATGGATTCCTTGCACCCTACAAAGAAAGTTGGTGTTGCAGTTGATTTGATATGTGAACACTTAGGCTCTTTCACAGCTGGACCAAAATTTTTCTCAGAAGAATAGATAGGCATGTTTGAAGTACTCCCTTAAGTTTTTTTCAAGTTATTACTTGCTGCTTCCTGGAAATGTCAGCTTAAAGGGAATATTTCTGAATTCCAGTCCATGTCAGTACAATCTGGAAGGGCCTTGTTGCGTGTTAGTACAAAATGTAAATGCATTTTATGAATAATAAAATTACTTATTAGTTCCAGCATGACAAAAGTAAAATTGAAAGGAAGTAAAATAACTACTGAAATATCAGGCTGTGGGAGTCTACTGCCTTCACCTCAACATCAACCTGTGCAGGCTAGTTAGGGAATAATTAAGGAAAATTATGTTCTCCAGTATGATCTCTGGGATTGCTGTTTTCTGTAACTGTCTACTAATGAACCCCGAGAGAATTCCAACAGAGCAGAGAAACAAAATGTGATCCAATTTATTCTCAACAATTCTCTCTTCTTTCATAGTAATATATTACATAATGAGCAAACTTGGTGTTGTGGGGTTTCATAACATTTTGACTGGAAGACTCTAAACTGGTTTTACAGTATTCTTGATGAAATTTTAATGTGAGATATTTAAAAGATGTTTGATGTCTGTGAAACATAGGAGGGAGCTACTCTTGGAGGTGAACTACTGCACTAGTTCCATGACAAATGGTAAGAGCTAGCAGTATCAAATAATGCTCCTGGGAATTATATCAGTCTCTTGGACGTTGTCAAGGACAGTATTAATAAATACCCAAAGGCATTATGCCATATAGGTATAAATGAGAGCACATAGTCCCAAAATTACATTAAATGGTACAAAATAACAATGAAAAATCTTTTAAATTATGAACTTTTTTGACTGTCTGGACCATTCCAGGATAATACAAGAATCTGGGTAGTAATACATAAAATCAGTCTATTCCAAGCAATTAAATTTCTTTAAAGACACAGTACTTCACTGAAAATTGTTCATTGTCTAAACAGCAATTAGTTTGGTAGGACCCTGTTCTGTACCTGTACGTTACCTAAAGTGCAGTGGAATTAGATTCTCAACTTGCAAAACCACTGTATTTTTGATGCTAAACAGTATAGTGAAAGAGAAAACCACACCCAAGAGTACATGATCAAAATTAAATGCTCGCGATGATATCCCTTTGATGTTTAAACCTGTATAATAAGCATGATAATGGAAAAACCCAAACTTTCTAGAGACTTGAGTTTTTTCAGTTCATAAAAGTGTAAGTTGAAAAATGGCTGCACAGGTATCAAAACTTTATCAAGAAAAGTGACCCTCAGGTAAATATTGTTTGGACCAAAAAAAAAAAGGTGCTAGTAGAAGTTTGGAAGGAAGGGGGAGAGAGTTCACTGACAGTAAGATTGAAATAGATCTATAGATAGGAGAGACCAAGGTAGTTTAATTTTTCATTGTTATGGTTTTGAGGAGTCTCTGTTGTAGGCACCTAAGGTTGGAGGTTAAGTTGTCTCATTTGCCCCTGCTTTCAGTGAAGAGAGAGAGGCTCCTTGAGGCAGCATGTTGGAGCTGCAGCTGGACTTACAGGTCTGGTATGCCTCTGGGGAGCCCTGTCACTTTCCACTGACAGTAAAGGAAGGGTTTCGGAGACAGAGTTGATAAATTAATAGCCCAAAATGAACTGGGATGATAAATACCATTCTCCTTGTCTCAGCTGCGTTGTGTACTATTTACTTGAGGCTTTCTGAGCCACAGCAGGTAACTCAGTCAGCCATTGACTTTTCTCAGTAGGTAGTTTGCATGTGATTGTTCGATTGGGAGGAGGTGGTGAGCCTCATGTGTCAGGAGTTGGGCAGCGTACCTGTTGATTCAACAAGAACTTTGCCTGGTCTTTTTAATCATAAATGACTTGGCCTGAGGAAATACTGGAGATTAAAGATATGACATTTGAAGTGCAACATGTGTATTATAAGGTAAAATCTACTATTTTTCCCTCCCTCTTAATGAAATGATTTTAAAAATAATTTCCTCTAATCAGAGCTTGCATGTTAAACTATATACCTTGTAAATTGCATAGTGTATTTAGTTGTAAAACCAGTATCATACAGGATTAGACTGTTCACACACTCAAGTTCTTTGTACTTCAGGTTTATTATTATCATTGTGATTGTGCGTTGAAAGAGTACAGTATTTCCTTGACTTATGAAACTTTGCTTTGACACAATTACAGTATTCATGCTCTCCCAGCTTTAACTCAGTATTTAATATATCATAGTATTATGTTGAAATATGGAAATTTTTAATATTTCCACCAGAAATAAATGGAATCAGACTTTGGAAGGACGGAACCAGACTTCAGAAAACTCCAATGATAGAAACAGCATGTTGATAATCATTCCATATTATTTTCTCAGTATTTTCGTCATGAAATTCTGTGGAATTTAAATATGTGTAGCAAAGGATCTGATTTTTTTTTTGTGTGTGTGTCATAGTGGCACAGAATGATCCAAGACAGTGAGCTTTTGGTGAACAAAAGAGGGAATTTGGGTCCCAGTTCTCACTGACTTTCATAGGATCTGCAGGGGAGTCACTGAACAGTCACAAAGAACCAGAGAAAATACTTCACTGTTTGCTGCCTCAGGTTTGTTTGAAGATGCTGATTTCTAAAATGCTCTCATTCTTTCTACTGCCTCTGGCCCCTGAAGAATGGAACAGAGCAGGTCTCAGCTGTCCTACTCTGTCCATGGAGTGCGGCGTGAGGGGATAAGCAGCTGCAGGACCTCAGCTGTGTCAATGTACAAGAGGGCATCAGCTTTTATAGTTTCTGCTCTCTCTTTCTAGAAGTCTGTTTCTGCAGTTCAAACATCCCAGAAGGATATGGTTTTAACACTATGTTTTAACTTCCTTAGATTTCTTCTACTGTTTTCTTCTGGATTTAGTAAGTAATACTGGAAATTAACTTTTTTTTAACATTTATTCATTGCTTGATGGCAGGACCCTTTTTCTTAGGATTCTTTCCTTTCCCTTTGATGTACAGTGGCTATAAACTGCAGTGTATGGAGATGCTTTATAGATACCAGTACTCAAGCTAGCATGTGATGAGGAAACAAGTATACTGACAGATGGGCCCATTAATGTTTCAGTAAAGTCGTCTGATATTATTGTCTTCTGTACTTTGCTTGACGGAAGCGACAATGTGTTGAAACACAGGATAAAAGCATAAAAGCTAAATTTTATGCTTTTCTGGCTACAATAAAACCAATAAAAATGTTATCATAAAAATGACCTGAATTCATCTGTTTTGGTAGAAAGTGTTATAGATTTGCAGACACACTTACATGCAGTGAAATGAGAGTGAATTGCAAGGGTGTTGAGAAAATACATACCAATAAAAGAGAAATTATTGACCTGGCTGTTTATAAGGTTATCATTTCAACCAGAGAACATATAAAGATCAAAGCCGTGTGTTGAATAGTAGATAATATTCTATCTTGGAAACACTGTTTTGAAGAATTTAATTTTCTAGCATATCTAAATCATCGTGAGAAGACGTAAGAGGTATTCTTGATGTTGATTCTCCTGGTAGGGTTATTTTTTTGAATAAGCTGGTCTGAGAACATAGGTCCATCTCACAAATACAATAGAGAATACCTATTGGAAGTAACTTTACAGATACTAACCTGATTCAAAGTAGAAGCAGTGTACTCCACAGAGCACGTTCTGCATCATGTTAGCATTACATTCCCCATAACAACTTGATGTTTCATGGTTTCCTACGGTGCAGTTGGCTTGCAAATTCACATGCTTTTGAAAAAGTCATTCATAGTTTCCTAATATAGCATAAAATAAACTTTTGCAAGCTCTTTATGAATTCCCTATACTTCTGCTGCAGGAGAAAAACCAGTGTTATCATATTGGACAAGTTTGCCATCTGAAAAACACCTGACTTTTTAAAGATCAGGATTAGAATATATTATAGTTTCAAAACTATTGATGAAACTGTACTTGTTAGCAAGCTAATGATTTTAGACTAGTGTAAAAAATGTTTTCATTCATCGAAAATGTATTCTATATTCACACAGGGAATTACTACTACCCAATATCAAAGTCAGAATGAAAGTTGCTCATTTGCACTCTGGGTACACAGTAGTCCGGCTCACTCTCTTTCTCCTTGATACAGGTAGGAATTCCTCTTTCATACAGGAGCAGGTGCATGCTGTCAAATATTCTTGTCTTTATTTCCCCATGGAATGCTTGCTGTCTTATTAAGACTAATTGTTGCGTTGCTGAAAGCAACTGCAGGGCTGCAAGATCATGAGCTGGGATAGTTAACCTTCTGTTTTCTAGACATTTTCATTCACCACCATGACTTGTTACATACTTGTGAGCTCCATGTTCTGTCCAAAATATGGCTTTGTACAGAAACCTCTTGAAGTGGCTCTCCTGTCATTCTGACTTTCTGAAGCAATGGAAGGAAATACAACAGAATGAAAATCCTTTTTGGTGTCAGTGTTCTCCTTAAAAAAATTCCCCATATGTTACTGAAGGTCACTGCTTTTCAAAAACACTGCTTTTGAATGTATTGGTTCTCACTAAATAATAAAGTCTGTGTGAGCAAAATATAAATTGGATTACCACTTCATGCAGTGCTACAAATGAAATGCATTATTTTTCCTTCATCTGGAAGCTTTCTTGACTTCAGAAATAATAAACTTTTTTTTAATAGATATCTGTGTTCATTTTTGGGGGCCACAATATAAAACGGATATCAAGCCATTAGAGAGCATCCAAGGGAGGACCATAAGGATGATGAAAGATATGGAGGGGAAGCTGTATGAGGAATGGCTGAGGTCACTTGGTCTGTTCAGCCTGGAGAAGAGGACACTGAGGGGAGACTTCATAGTGGTCTACAACCTCCTCATGAGGGGAAAAGGAGGGGCAGACACTGACCTCTTCTCTCTGGTGACCAGTGACAGGACCTGAGGGAACGGCCTGAAGTTGTGTCAGGGTAGGTTTAGGCTGGATATCAGGAAGATGTTTTTCACCAAGAGGGTGGTTGAGCACTGGATCAAGTTCCTCATGGAAGTGGTCATGGCACCACGCCTGACAAAGTTCAAGGAGTGTTGTACAAAACTCTCAGGCACATGGTGTGAGTCTTGGGGGTGTCCTGAAGGGCCGGGAGTTGGACTCAATGACCCTCGTTGGGTCCCTTCCAACATAGGACATTCTATGATTCTATGATTTCTGCTCTGAAACTTGCTTAGACAAAATGTTTCATAAAAGGTATAATTTTTTGAAAAGTTTTTTTTATTTTATTCACCTAACACACATACATAGACATAAGTTTTTAATATTAAAAAGACTTTCATATTATTTTTTTGTTTTCTCCCTGGTTCTAGGGAATTTCTGCCCATGATGTCAACAGCAAAATTATGATTGATTGAGCCTCTGTTATTCTGTTGGTGTATTCTCCTGCTGTGAGGTGTGTATATAACTGACTCATTGATTCATTTGTAGTCCTTATGATTCCATGACTTAGAAAAGAAACTTAGCAACATAAAACCAGCAATGATTCCCAATACTTTCCACTGTTGAAAAGGTTTTATTTTATTTTATTTTTATTTTCTTGATTTTGTTTCAATAAACTAGAAATAAACAGAGTATCACCATTGCTCTAGTGTCATTGAGAAGAGGTTTTGCTCTCAGGCTCATCACACTGGACTCTGAAATGATAACAGATGTGCATCCACCCAGGAAATTACCATTTTCAATAAGAACCAGAGCAGCAAATGGATTTTCATGCATGGAAAAATAATGTAATAAACTGAGCAAGACCCTGGCTTGATGTATTATATAGTCATAGAAGGGAAAAAATACAATTTGTTTAAATTTCTGAAACTTCAATAGAGCTATAAAACAGGAACACTTTCTACTCTAAGTAATAAAATAACAAGCAGAGGCTTACCAAGTAAATACATTTACAAGTCTGAAGCTTCACACAATTTTGATGTATTTCCCTATAGACAATTTTATCTTTTAGTGACAAGCACTGAATATAGTTAGGAAATATTAGGTGCACTTAGGAAATATTAGGTGCACTTTTATATTTTTATGATACAGTGCTCTTTCTCAGGAGACTCACGGTGGCAGGAAGAAGGAAAATCATATTCATTCCTTTATAAATCTTCCTATTCCCTAATTCCTTACTGAAGTAAATGAAAAAGTCTTCACTGAAGTCCAAGGATGTCATACAGACCTTGAGGACTGAAAAGAAATACGAGCATTGTAAGTGAAAATGAGTCTAAGCCTGAACAAAGAAAACATCAGAAAAACTGTTTATCCAACTCAAATTTTTTTTTAAATGCTTTAAAATTAATTGAAAGGGACAAATGATGATAAAGAGTTATAATCCTTTTAGAATCAAATATAATAATCTTCTCTAGAACACTATAATTAAAATATGATATTTAAATAGAGCAATATCAATAATAACAATAATAATTCTACAATATCTTATACGTAATATAAAGATAATGTATTCACAGAATCAAAGAATATTTTGGGTTGTGATGGACCTTAAAGATAATCTAATTACAACCCCCATGTCATGGGCAGTGATACCTTCCATTAGACCAGGTTGCTCAAACCCCATCCAACCTATTCCAGTGCCTTACCATCCTCATGGTACAGAATAATGAACACATTCATGTTCCTTTTTTTTTCTTTCTCTCATAGAAAGCTGATTTCTACCTTACTTGTGTGGCTTGTACTATCACTTTTGCTATGTCAATTCCCTGTTCTTTCTTTAGTGCCTTGTAAATTCTGTTGGTAAAATGCTAATGACTGTACAAAGCAACACCTTAAACCTTGAGTTGCCACTGACTGCTAAATAAATAATTTTCTTTCTTTGCTCTAAGAATCCATACAACATCCCCTCACCTGTTTCTCACTTCTGTTCTTTTCTTTACTCCCCAAACCTTCTTCGCATGCATCCAAGGAGATCTCTTTCTCTTACATCCATCTCAGAACTCACACACATTGCTGTTGTTAAGTATTGTTGTGGTTTGACCTTGGTTGGGTGACAGGTATGCACCAAAGCCTCTCTATCACTCCCTTCCTCATCTGGGCAGGGGAGAGAAAATACAATGAAAGGTTCATGGGTTGAGATAAGGGCAGGGAGGTATAACTTACCAATGGGCAAAACAGATGACTTAGGGAAATCAATTGAATTTTTTACCAATCACAATCAGAACCGGATAATGAGAAGTGAAACAAATCCTAAAGACACCTTCCTCCCTCTATCTCCCTCTTTCCTGGGCTTAACTTTATTTCCCGTTCTCTACCTCCTCCCCACCGT
Source organism: Rhagologus leucostigma (assembly GCA_013397725.1). NCBI lineage: Eukaryota > Metazoa > Chordata > Aves > Passeriformes > Rhagologus > Rhagologus leucostigma. The sequence goes on from VZTD01003687.1 coordinate 636,952, forward strand.
CAGCCTGGGGAGATGGGGAATGGGGGTTACGGTCAGTTCATCACATGCTTTTTCTGCTGCTTCTTCCTCCTTGGGGACATGAGTCCTTCTCTTGCTGCAGCGTAGGGTCCTCCACAAACTTCTTCAGTGTGAGTCCTTCCCATGGGCTGCAGTTGTTCATGAACTGCTCCAATGTGGGTTCCTTCCACAGGTTGAAGACTTCAGGAACAGGTTGCTCCAGTGTGGGTCCCCCAGGGCAACACGTGTCCTGCCAGCAAACCTGCTCCAGCATGAGCTCCTCTGTCCATGCGTACACAGCTCCTGCCAGGATCCTGACCCAGCATGGACTTCCTAAGGGGTCACAGCCTTCTTTCAGGCATCCACCTGCTCCAGTGTTGATCTCTGCTTCCCCTTGGATCTTCATGGGCTGCAGGTGTACAGTCTGCCTCACCATGGTCTTCACCTTGGGCTCAGGGGAATCCCAGTCCTGGCACCTGGGCCGCCTCCTCCATCCCCTTCTTCCCTTACCTTGATGTCTGCAGAGTTTTCCTCCCCTATTCTCAGTTGTCTCTTCTCTGGCCACAATTACTTTTGCACAGTAACTTTTTTTTCTTTCTTAAATATGTTATTGCAGAGGTGTTACCAACATTGCTGATGGAATGAGCCTTGGTCAGTGGTAGGTTTGTCTTGGATCCAGCTGGCACTGGCTCTGTCAGACATAGGGGAAGCTTCTCAGAGAAGCCACATTTGTAGTCCCCCTGCTACCAGAACCCTGCCCCGCACATCAAATACAGGTATACATCTCCTTTCTTGATTCTCTTCTTCTATACTTCCTCTTGACAGAAAAAGGTTTATAAAGAAAGAGCACTCACAATAAAGTTTTAAGAAAAGGTTTAAAATCATCTTCTTGAAGCTGACATTTTCTTTTGCATCTTCTTGTGGAAATGTTCTCTTATTTATTTTATTGTTCTTATAATTCTGCACTGGTGGACGCTAATGATCATATTAACCATTTGCAAGTGGCCCCACTTTTAGAATTTCATGTTTCAATGTTGTGGCAACCCATAATTTCAGGCATGTTATCCTGACCTAACATAACAACACTCCCCTATGCTTTTGCTTTGGGCAAGGAAGTCTAGGTAATGAAAATATGGGCAGTTACGTTCATATCACAATAAACACCTTAAATTGCTGTCATAAGAGTGTAATAATTACACTATCTGAAAATACTACTGCCTGCTTTCACACAATTAAGAACCTTTTCTATCTTTCTCATAGAGCTGCTTCTACTTGTGTGGCAAATACAGAGATTTAAAAAATTTAGATTCATTATAAATAGACTAAAATCAGAATTAAGTAGGGTTTCCTGAAAGACTGACTTAAACTAGATTCATACCTTCTATCATTTTAAACTTTTCATTGACTTTCAATAAAATTTCAATTTTTCAGTTTACACTTTGAATTGCATTAACTAACCAGCTTGAGTCTGAATTTGTTTGTGGACAATTTTAATATTTTGTCAGTTGCATTGTGTTAGGCTCTACTGTTGAATGCCATCACTGAATAGCCACTATAATTTAACTATTTAAATTTTGCCTGCAAAGTATCTGACAGGATTGCTGTTACTCATTTTCAATTCGAAATCAATTTAGTATATATGACATTCTTATGCCCATTAAAAAAAAAAAAAAAAAGCTACTTCACCTATTGTGGTATTTCAGTCCTTCCTCAATTTTTTTTTTTTTTAAATTTTATGGACAAGTACTGGTCTTTCTTTTCCTTGAGTAATCACAGAATAAGTAGCAGAGGTTTACCAAAAGTAGTGTCTCTTAAGTAAGGTGTAGTAAGTTGAAACTGAGTTGATGGACAAGTTCCTAAGCCAGTGACACTTTTGTGATTCCTGCGCTGGGGCAGGAATTTCTTCTTCTTTGTTCCGGCTTCCAGGGCTGGGGGGAGGCTCTGGACCCCGTCCTGGGCCTGGGCCGGGCCCTTTCCCCCCTTCCCCCCTCCCTTTCTCCCGGTGCAGCGGCATGGACCTCCTGGGTCACTGCGGGGGAACCGTCACGGAGCTGTGGGCAGCTAAAACAGCCATGAACTGCCGCACAGCTAAAACCACCCGGCGCAGCTTCTGGGAAGTGGCAGGTCCCCCTTCCCCTCCACATGGCTGGAGCGGCCCGCGCAAACTCAGCGGAGGTCGGTGGAGCTTCTCTGCAGCCAGCACAGCTCGTGCCGAAAAGACACCATGCAGCCAGCAGCATAAAGGGAGTGAAGTTTTCTCTAATGTAAAGCCTGAACCAGATCAATTCCTTAACATGGTGACTCTAAGGTCAGAAAGAAAGAGAAGGATGGGATCATGTGGGACGAAGCTGAAAATGGTGGTAGGAAAAAGGGCAGAGGCGTTTTGGCACGTAACTTAAAAATGCTTCTTGCAAGTCATGATAAAAACTGTAATATCACAAACTGTTTTTCCTCTTTAATCCATTTAAAGTACATGCGGAGATAAAAAATCCATGCCTGTGAAAATAAGAAATGCCTATGCCAGGTTATATAGCTGTGAAGAGGCTTTTAGAGATTCTGAAGCAGAGAGCCTTTGTTTTCAGGCTAGAATAATTCATCTTTAAAAAGGCTAATGACTCCATGTGGTAGCCCATGACTAGCAGTGTGAAGGGACCGTGAGATTTTCATGGGAGAGATATTCTTTTTCCACCTCAACAAACTGTGTTTACCAGGCGGATTGCTGAGTTGTGAAGAATTCCATAGCATAGCAGAAGAAACCCTTTTCCTTAAGCATAAGAAAGAGACTTTTAAAAACTGTAACACTGACCAAATCCCATGTTTTGTTATCCTTTGTGCAAGTGGGTTAGAAAGAGGGGGTGCTGGAAGAAAGGGGAGTTTGCTTTAATTTCTTATTATTTCTTTTTTTTTCTTTTAATTATGTTAACAGTAAACTTTCTTTATACTGCAGCTGTTTAAGTTTGAACCTGTTTTGTCTTGTGGTTTTTCTACTTTCCTCAATAATCTTTAATTTTCCCCTTATGCAAATAAATTTCGTGTGCTCGACGTTTAAACCTGCGTCAAACCACGACATAAAGAAAGTTTCCTATGGAGTCATCTAATCAAACAGTGTTAAATATTCTGGTGTCCTGTTTCCCCTTTCATTTTTTAACTGTGAATAAAGTAAGGGTGGTCATAATCCTTGAGATGTAATGAAGTCAGGACTCCTGACCAGCCTTTTAAGATTTTTATGTTGGCATAGCTTTGTAAGCAACTCAGTGGCCATTTTGGGCATGCTCAGTGATTTCCAAGCATGTTGTAATGTGCTTCAGTGTCATTGATGAGGACAGCATAGAAAAAGTACTGAATTTTAAACATGAACATATTTGCCAGAGTCACTAGATAACCTAAAAATGAGTTTAATTTATTTTTCAGAGGTTACCTTGGTTAATTAGATCTTGTTGGGAAATACCTGCTGATCAAGTCTGTTGAGTGTATAGCAAAAAACTTTTTCTGGACAGTGCTGCGTGAGATGTCTGAAGTGTTTCTCACCAGATGGAAAATGGGTTCCTCATACCATACTTCTGTTCTGATCACACAGTTTATTCCAGGCTCAGCCACTCCCTAATTTTCCCAAACATAATCCCAGCACAGTGCACAAGTTACAGTAACTATGACCCTGAGTTAGGTCACAATTCTTAATTTTTATAGATATACTGATAAAAATGTGCTATCTGCTTCACAGTCTGTAAATCAGGGCTTATTCTTCAGGGATTTTATAGTCTCCTCTATAGTTACTTTTTGCAGGTAAGTGCAGGGAAGGCTCTGCAAGTTTTTTCTCACCTTCTGTTTCTAAATGAAGTACAGTGTCATTCTTCTGTTGTCTGGTGAGTAACCTAAGGCATGTTGTCTGATGCTAGTACTCACAGCTAATGGTAGAGATTGCCTGGGAGGTGGGTACGATCCCAAAGAGGGCACAGTGGCAGAATCAGACTCTACCTTCTATTTGCTAAGATGATCTGCATTATGGGTCCCAGCCAAGAAGGGGACAGTACATTAAGTAAGATTTATTGAAAGGAAACAGAAAAAGTAATTCCTTTTAAAAACATTGCATTGCTGTTTTAGCATTTTATAGTCCATTCATGAATTAGCTGAGTCATACAGACAATCAATTATGCTAAGTACATTTATCAGAAGCTACCACACCTAAACTAATCACTCTGATGGCTTTGCCATAATTTAAAACCAAGTATTAAAAGCAAAATGCATTAAAACCATCTATCATGCTGCTTAATCAATCATACTTTGGAGCTCTGTGGCATACCAATTCATGCATTTGGGGCACTACTAAAAATTAATTGCAAGATAGAGAGTACATGTTACGAATGCAGCCTTTAGTATATTTGCCAAAGTAATAACTGTAATGGAGGTCAGAAGATTGGACACGGCTTTAAAAAGTTGATGTCTATTTACTCTAACTTAATTTGAATGAAACGTTGAGTCACTTAATGGTTATAACATACTCCATAAATAAAAAAGGAATGAAACATAATTTATCTCCCAGAAATTGCTCAGCAATTTGCAGAATTTATAAATATCATATGGTTAGAAGGTGAAAAAAGAATAGACTTAAGTAGTCATAAATACAAAAAGCAGTGAAAAAATTGATTTAATTAATTTTAAAAAGTTGATTTAAACTCAAAAAAAAAGTCCACATGGTACATTCATAACTTTTCAAAAATTGGGAAAGAGAAAAAAATTTTAAAGCAGAACTCTTGAAAGTTCATAATTACTCAAGTCCTCTTCAGAAGGACTTATACTGAAGAAAAAAATCTTAGCCATTTTAAGCAAATTATTTATTAAATTTAACTACAGAAAAAAAAAGATGGAGGAAAAAAGTGTGAGCATGAAATATAAATGCTTGATGCAGCACAGCAGTTGCAAATGAATGAGTCATTGACAGAGAGCAATCTATGTGCCACAAAGGTGGTGAAAAATTAAGAAATGTACCAACATTTAACTTGGAAAAAATAAGGGAGCCATTACATTGGATAATTTAAATTCAGCAATTTTTCTGCCAGAAATCTTTACAACATAATATCTGTGCTGTATCCTGCCTCTGAAGAGCAAGACTTACAAAAAATAGAATCTGAAGTTGTGTCTCAAAAATGTCTTATTTTTACTACTTATTTCTGATAACATGAAAGTTTCCAAAAAGGAATTTTGAACTTAGATCAAAATCCTCCTAATGGTTACTAGATTTTTGATTAATTTAATTTGCCACCCTCTGTAACTTTGTATCATTCTATTTGTTTTCCTAGCTTTTATGATTTTTGTATTAAACACTTCTCTCTGCTTTTGGTTATTATTTGTTCCCTTCAACAGTCTTAAATGGGTCAGAGCTAAGTAATTTCTGTGCAGTTCTACTTAAAAAATTGTTTTTAGTACAAATATGTGTATAAGGATATGCATAAGTGTAAACCATGCTCCAGAATGTCTGTTACTTGTGTGACCAAACTACTTTTTGGTCATCAAGCAAACAACTTGCTGTTTACATGACGTGAACTCACTGGATAATTTGGTCTTTCTGTAACAACTTGAGGCGGGTGAGCTGTGCAAATAAAACTGAAAGTTTTAATGGAATTTTTTTTACATGAATTTAGCTATTTAAACGGACCTATATTACATCTGTCTTACAATGACACAGTGTGTTCCTTCCTTGCAGTTACTTTGGTGGACATTTTAGATAAAGTCCCAGCAGCTGTGTTGCCATGGTGATTGAATATTGCTTCAAAGACAATAATACTTAAAATTTTCTAAAATCTATTGCATTTTATTTGAAGTGCTCTAAAACACAGTAAAAATGTAGAGACTTGAAAGATACAGACATGATGCATGGGCACCTGCTTGCTCTTTGTCTGGTTTATTCAAGGGAGCAAGAGGCAATACGGGAAGGTTGAACACTGAGGAAGTGTTTCAACGTGTGATGTTCTCCCTGCCTTATCAAAGATTCAGTGGGCACACCCCCAGCACTGTTCTTCATGTCCAAAAGAAGAGGTGGGTCTGCTGCTTTTCATTTGCCTTCCCACATGTGCTGCTTTGGGGTGATGTGTTTTACCAGCACCAGTTCTGGGCAGGGGGCTATTAGCCAAGTGATGTTGAACCTGATTTTTTTATGGACACTCTATAATGACTCTGTTTCAGGCTACAGAAAAATCTGACTTAAAATTTTCTTATTTCTGGTGAGCCAGTCTTTCTGTTGATACGAGGGATCAATTAAAACTCTGGTGCTGTGTGTATCTTGACAGCAAGCCTACGTTGTGCACAGATTGCTATGTTAATTATAACAGTTAGCTGGTGTTCTACACAGGCTGAATGCTTTCACTTTTGAAGTACAGGGCTGCTTTTTTCCCATATTGAATTTCAAATGATAGCATATTAATAACGAGGTGTTGCAAGAATGGCAAAAAAATTTTATAAATAAATGATGTAACTTGAGCTGGTGCCATTTCTGTCCCAAAAATCTGTTAATTTGATCCATACCTGTATTAGCTGTGAGGATTCATCTAGCTTTAAATGTTTGCATTTTGAGATTGTCCTTAATCTGTTTTGAGGAGTGCCCTAATTTTTATCTTTTAATTCCTCACAAGAGAGAGCTTTACATAAACCCACAGCAACAAATGGTAAGAGTATAAGTAGGTCTGTCTTATTTGTACTCTGTCTCTATCTTTTTCTGGTGGTAAAAGGTTGAGTGAAAGCATTTTGCACTTAAGTGTGTATTGCTATACTACTGTAGTGTAGCACTGAGTGTTGTTAGGGAGTAGTACTTTAAATTGATGAGCTGTAGGGGAAATGTCATGCTTGTTTAAATGTTTGATATTTTGAAAAATAAATCAGCTTTCTGCTTAGGGGCTGAGTTTGATACCTTTTTCACAGCCTTCCTTACCTCCCTATTCCTTATTTTTTATGCTAAAGAAGTTTTATTCTACCATATTTGAATTACTCTGTGTGTCCACACACATCTTTCGGCAATCTTTTATCCAATCAATATTTTGGATAAAGACTGATGGAAATGCACACTGGAGAGCAGTTTCATTTTTGTACTTTAACTAGAAACACATTTGAACTGCGTCATGTCAATTGGTTGCACCTGAGCCCAGAAACAATGCAACAAACAGATAAAATGGTGAAATATTTACGTTTAAAAGATCCGTTAAATGAAAGACACCCCACCCTAAAAGTGGAAATAATGATGTTTCCTGAACTTAAAATGGATCACCACAGCTGCAACAAGCACTCTAGGACTTGTGTGGTCTTTCTGGTAGAGCTGGCTGAGCTACTCTAAGTTTGGAAAAAAGAACAGTGCATAACTGGAATCAAATTTGAGAACTGATTTTGTTGAAAAATACTGATGTAAAGAGAGGATTTTCTGTCACTAACCATTGAACAGTTGGTAATCTTGATCACTGTAGCATGGTTTAATGCATTTCTTAAGGGCAAAAATGACCTCTCTTCTGCTTTCTTGAGCAAGCTGCCATTTTAATTGCCTCTTTCAGCCCTCCAACTTTTTTCTTGCTTAATCTTTGTCCATGATTTTAATCAACCGTCTGTCACCAGAGGTGCTTTACCCCATGTTGTGTCTATGAACCTTATTGTAACTGAAGAGGAGACGACCAAAAAAAAAGCATCTGAAATAAAAAGTAATGAAAGAACAGTGAAACAAAAATACATACAGCTCTGTAGGATACCCAAATAGGTTTATTTTGTAGAAATCAGTTGTTTGTTGAGGATTGAACTTAGCTGCTGAAATTCTTCGTAGTCAACATTCATTTCTGCTTTTATAAAACATAGAGGAAGACATAATGGTTGTAAACAAATCTATTTTAAGTGGATGGGGATTTGTGCAACCAAGAGGGTATCCTTTAGAATCCAGCATTTGAGAATATTTTAGCAGAAGATTCAGAGCCAGAGTGTGTTTGTATTTATGAGTGCACTTAGAGTAATGAAAGCAAATATTTTCCAAGGCCTGCTAAGAGTGGCACTCAACATTTCACACTGTTTAGTTTATACAGGGGAAGCTCTAGTATGTCATGTACTATTGTGTGCTACAATTTCTGGCAAGTGCTAGCATAGCTATAAGGGCTATTCCTGCATCCAGTCATGTCCTAACTGCAGCACAGTCTCAGCGCTTCCAAACATTACTGTTTTCTAAGTTAAAAATCTAATTTGCGAACAAGAGGATGATGCAATATAGCAATACATACTCTATGGAATAGTATCTGGTAAGGCTAGTGTAACAGTTTATGAGGTGCTAGAGGTTCTAAAATATTTTTTTTTCAATGGAAAAATCCAAGGAGGAAAAGGAAAAATAGCATTTTAATTGCTCCATTTCTTTTTCAGATATGCATTTTTAACTTTTAAAAAAAGTATAAAGACAGAATAGTATAAATACTGGACATTTTTTCCTCTTTTGATAATCCAAAGACCAAAGACTGTGATGAAAATCTCACTTCCTGATTCAATAAAGATTTATTATAGATATTAAAAATTACATATATATGAGACCCAAATGCAGGCTTTACTCAACAGGACTGCTGCCAAACAACAAAAAATACTTCTGTTAAACTAAAGAGAGAAATTGTTGTTTCATTTTTAACAAAATAAAGACGGATTTCTTTTTTTATCTAGCTGAAGTCAAATAATAAGTTTCTTGATCTGAAGGTGAACTGATTGGTTACATTAGCACAGGATTAAATTACTCTGACGTATGCAATAATCAGGTTTATGTAATTGATATTTGTTACATAAACTGCAAGATACTTTTTTGATTTAGGACTAAAGACAGAATCATCAGATTAAGTTGTCCAGGTCTGAGGTGACAGATCAATGTAATTAATCTGTGTGGTGATTGTCTCAGAGGATAGAGCCTGACAATGTTCCTGGATCCACCAGGTAAAGATAATGAGGAGTGTCTGGGAAATAACCAACTGCAGAAACAAATTCTGCAGCAGCTGAGAAACCACAGAATAGCTTAGAGCAGATCATTGTACATCTGCCAAGCGATGGACTGATATGAGAGCAGACTTAACTAATTAGTAAAGCCTTCATCCTTCCCATCTGGAGATTTAACTCTGGTGTGTGCACAGGGTGGTCTTTATTAATCATTTGAACAAAGATGCCTATGACTCCTAGGCAACATTTTTACGAGCTGAGCCAACGCAGTTTCCTTTGGCTAAAGAGTGTCAATGCCATACAGTGACTCAGGGTTGTTTTTGGTTATTCCACATATGCTGAATTAAGAAAAAAATGAGAAAATGCAAACTTGAAAGTCATAGTTTTCAGAGCTGCAGGATATATACTTCATATTGCAAGACATATATACTTTACATCTGGTTTAAAAAACCCATTTCTGTCATGGCTAAGTGGTTCCAAGTGGCTCCTCCATCAATGGTTATTTTAGTGTCTGTACCCAAAACTGTGGCCCTGAGGGCTTCTCTTTCCAGTTAGTTGCTAGGTAGTATGCAGGTAACAGCTTCAGTGTAGAGCTCATTAGAACCGAGGTGCAATTTTTTCTGCACACGTCAAGAAACAACTCCATTTTGTCAGGGTTAAACATCTGTTTCACACCTAACCTGACCTGAAATAAAAACCAAAACATTTTCTGCATAGGGCCCAGCAGGTGGTGGTCCCACAAAGCATAGCTACAGGAAGATGGTTATCTTATTTCTTATCAAGCAAGTCAGAGAGAGGTATAGAAGACTAAATTTCTTTTTCTGATGGGGACTCAGACCCAACTCTTTCATCTACAGAGTGACATTTACTATCAAATGCTGAAACATTCATCACACGAAGAGAAAGAGTAAGACAAAATGCTGAAAATGTACACCTGATGAAAAAAAGCTTAGGCTTCAGGCCTTGCAAGATATTTCCGTAATTTATGGGTGGGGGGTTTGTATTGATATACTACCCAACCATTAATTAAAATATAAAATCACAACTCATAAATCTCCAATTTTTTTTTTCACTTTTAAATAAAACACTTTGACATGCCCCCTTAGACAGCCTAGGTGATTAGAGCAGTCTCTATCAAGATGACACGTTTGAGTCTAGAGGGTAGGAAGAGATTCATGATTACTTCCACAAATGTTAGAGGTACCACAAAACAACGGCGGTATGTGGTACTGTATAGTAGCTTCTAATGGTGTTCTATATTTCACAGTCCTTCAGGAGTCTTAAATTAAACTTTCAAGTGATATAAAAGTAGGGAGATGAAGAATACCAGGTGAGGACAGAGTAAGAATTTAAAGTAATTATTTGACAGAAAAACCTGAGTTCTTTCAATATTCTGTATCAAGAAAATAATGTCTTATAATTTGTCTTTTTTTTCTCCATTTTTGCTAGTTGAACTTTCATATGTAGAAGCGTTGTTGTTACCGAAGGATAAAACCAAAATATAAGGGTTATATTTTAGATCTCCACTTTCCACAAGAAGAAAAAATACAAATTCAACATCTCACTAATGGGTTTCCTTTTAAGTGGTTGGTCAGAACAATGTGAATGCTCTTTTTGGATGGAGTGGTAATAAAAATGACAAAAATCAAACTGAAGCACAGAAAATAATGTTTTGAGATCAAAGCTAAAAAATGTAAAAGCAGGGTCTAAAAGCTCAACATCATACAAGCCAATGAAAGATGTAATTATGCACAGAGTGAGAGAGATTGCATTAATGAAACCTTATATTGTAAAGTTACAGTGTCAGAACAGTGCTTCTCACTCTGTACTTTCTGAATATAGTATTTTCTGTTTGATAAACTTTTCCATTTCTTGAGGGCAGTCTTTAACTTGAATACTGAATTCTGTTCTTTAAAAATAGCTTGTGATTGCCTTGTCTTTTTTGGTATCAGTGGAGGAACATATTTTCACTCTTGAATCATATTTTTAGTTCTGCTCATAGTTTATCAGGTAATACTCTTTCCTCACACCTTATAAAATTCTATAAAATTATTTATAAAACCTTACCTTTATAAAATGAAATTCCCTATTTTCCTCTTGACCCTGTTGTCATGCCTTATTCCAGAACAGGCAATATAAGAAGGTTTTCTCCTTCACTCGAGTCTGTGACTTGTATTTCAGATGACTATCTTCTCCAATTTTGTGCTGTTCAAACCATCTCTAAATTTGTTTTACTTATTTCTCCTGATCACTCAGTTCTTACCATCACAATTATTGCCAATGCTTCTGTCTTGCCAGGTTCAGTTGTCTGTCTCTGACTTCCCTTCAGATCCCAAAATCAAACCTTTCTGGTACTAAATCAATTCTGCTAACATTGTAAATGCAATCACAGTTCTCTCCCTGCTTTTACTCATCCTAGGAGAACCTTTATACTGCAAAGTAGGACCTCGTCCTTGGAGGTAAAAGTTGAGTTGAATCTTTCATACAAAGGACTGTTGCTTTTGCAAATTGTACTCACACTGATAGGCTTTAATTCCCACAAAGACTCAGGGATCATCTCCTCATGCCACCTGATTGACTATATTTATTTTTTCCCCTGCAGCTTCCCTTCCCATTTCTCATACTGCAGAAGATGTTATACTTCGTACATCTTTCTTGCCAACATCTTGCATAACTCTGAGCCTTCAAGGTTCTAATTTTTCTCTTCATATTGCCACTGTATATACTTTGAAAAAGATGTCTTTCTCAAAAATTCATTCTTTGTTGCTGATAAAATCATGTCCATGCCTTCATTCTCTATGTAGCAAAACCTTTTCTGGGTTAGTTCATAAGGCCACTCCCTATACAGGAATTTTTGCAACACATTTATGACTCTCAGAAATAAAGATCAACTCTTGTACTCTTTGATCAACTCTCACTCTTTTCTCCAGCTCTCTTATTCAGGATACAAGCTGTTTTGAGACAGATGTGGCCCTTTGTAAAGTACACTTTAATTATGGGTAGCATAGCTTTATATACCCATTGCATTTTGCCTCATGGAAAGCACCATTTTATTCAAGATATATAATTCCTTGACCAATAGTTATTCATAGAAATATTAATTAAAAAAAAAAATAGTCTCATGCAAAGTAAACAATTAAAGTAAAGTAAAACAATATAAATACATTAAGCTCAGATTTCAAATGACCTCAGCTCAGCAAATTCAGAGTGTGAAAGGAGTCATCTGTGTGTTAGCCCAGACACAGCAGCTCATGGCTGCTTCCTTGCAGAAAGGTCCTTTGAGCATTTGATTGTTCCCTTAGAGACTAGGAAGTGATTGACCTGTTTAAGGAATGATGGGTCCAGCCAGACAAATTACTCCTCTGTGTCTCCTTGTCTTGTCACCTTTTATCTCTCTTTTTTGTGCTTTTGTAAGGTCTTTTGAACAATGTTTGTCTTGTAGTATGCACAGGTGTTTCTATCTAAGCTATGATTTTATCATAGAATGCACTACGAACTGCAAGAACCATATGCACTGGTGCAAGTCACTCATGTTCACTGGATCCTGAAACCTCTCGACCTATGCTAGTGAAAAAAATTCTGATTTGGTATGCTTTAGTGGGTGTTCCTTGTCCCTTTTCTTCTTCCTTTGTTCAGTTTGAAAGCCATGGTAGACAACATATCAGTAGTATCTTTCAAGTCTTCTAGTATATGTTCAGACTATCAGATTTTGAGTAAAATCCCAGAAGGGTGTATGCTGACAGTTGTCAATTCAGCCATGGTTAGTGGTAGAGTAATAAACAAGCAGGGAGTACTGAAAACCTAGATTAGTTGGTCATCAGCATGAAAATAAACTCGCAATGTGTTTTATCCGTTCTATGTAAGGAATTTATAAGTCTTGGGATAGATTCTAGGACATTAGCTTGTTGTTTTGTTTATCATTTGCTACAAATCTATCTGCTGTGTTCTGACAAGAGATAATGGTATATGACTCATCTATTTCTGGAAATGTTTCTTCAGTGTACACAGATGGTGTTTATAGATCCAGTGTGAGGGGTGAGCTATTCGAGAACAGGAGATGTGCAATGTCAAAGATTTGTCATATATATTGTTCTCTATACTGAGCAGAAAAACAATCCTTTCTAGTCTGGTTCCGAGGAGTTTGTATTCATGAAGCTCAGAAGACAGAGGCCATTTACTACTCTTTTGTCTGTGCTAACACATAACTCATCCTTTATGTGGAATGCAGAATTTTCTTTTGTCAGTATCTCTTGCTTCAGCTGTTGTCACGGCAACAAGTAGCATCTTTGCTGAAATTCAACTGAAGTTTAACATGGACTTTGACTGATGCAATGCATTGCTGAAATTTTAACCCACTCTACCACCCTTTTAAGTCAAGTTTTGTCTTACAAACAAGCACACTCTGATCTTGCATCTAAGCAGCCTATGGAAAGTAGTAAGCTGTACATTGCTTGTAATAGCAACAGGTTTAATTAAAGGACACTAGTTATTCCTTGATATTCATATTTTATGGCATTCAGTTCATGTGTTTCAGTGCATAAGAGTCTCCAAGTCTTTTCTCTGTCCTTCATTATTCTGCTTTTTAGCTGTGGTACCGTCAATCCATTCTTTTGTCTCATGTATATGCAATGCTGGTATATGTAATGCCCAGGTTACAGGAAAATGGCATAGAATTTTCAAAATGAAAAATTATGCCATTATACATGCTCACCTCAGATTATAGAGATAAAATGTGTTGTTTAATTCGTGATTCTTTGCTGCTTGTGCATTTTACTGTGCAATCTTTCTGACAGAGTATTGTTTACAAGCAGAAATAAATTCCTGTTAAACATTTATTGTTCTGAAGATCAGTCCCAGGAGATATAGAACAGCAATAGTGTCACTGGGGAGTTTATTGGATTTTGAGGTATTTTCTTATTGTTTGAGAGATCACAAAAAATTCTGCTATTTCAAAGTTTATTTCATTTCATTTAAAATATGAAAACCCAGCCATATATTGAAATATACATTGCCTTGACCACTGCAAGCATAATTTTTTAAAAATTTGAAGTGAAATGGAAGGAAAAAGTTACATCTTAATGAAGCTTTTGTGGCTTTTGCTAGTGTTTGTTTTTTTTCTGATATAGGGATCTGGAAGTAAATCAGATTGTGAGTTCATGCCATTTTACAGTCTTTTCTACTGCTTATCTAAATGGAATAGTATGAAAGCCAAGACAGATTAATTCAGAATTTCTGGAAAAAGAGCAGCAATTGCCCACTGTTCAATTGCCCAATTCAATATGGTCCGAGTGAAGTAAATTTTGATAGATTAGGATGAAGCTGCACAACATAACTTAATGGCATATGCTGAATTAACATGTCAAGAGAATTTTAAGTCTTCTTTCCCTTGCTATCTTCTCTTCCCCTCCTGCTTCCAGGACCAGATTTCCCTACTTCTCTTGTGCTGGTTGCATGGCAAATCAGATAGGTTATTAAATTTCCCTTTTTAACTACCAGGGTAGAGTTCTACCATTCTCCTGAGAGTGATGTAGAAGTTAGAATATATGAGGAGGGTGAAAGGAGAGGGTCAGAACCTCCTCTTTCACACTCAGCAAACTTCAGCTACACTGAAATGTCTGATGTCATCTCTAATAAGCCCAGCTACCTCTAGCACATAGGAAGTGAAAGAAACATGTTTACATGTCTTGGAGGAGTATTAAATAGCTGCTGAGGAGTTATTTAGAGATTCTTCCTGGAGTGTAAGATAAGAAAAATTAACTAATCCTCAAATAAATAAAACCACTGTCTTCCTGGATCAAATTGTGCAGAACTTCCTGCAAGAGACTATGCAGCTCAGGCCTTTACCTAATAGAGCTAAACCCACTGATGACATTTATCTTTGAACAGCAGCCAAAGAGGAAAATGTCCAGAATATTATTAAGATGCAGACAGAGTTGGATGTGACCCTGAATAAATTTATTTAAAAAAATTGCACGGGAAGCAGTGATGCAGAATGTGCAGAGAAGCGGATTAGACTGGGAGAAAAGGAATAAGGGAATGGTCAAGCTCTGTCTTGCCTAGTTTTGTTTTTTTTTTTGTTGAAACCATGGCCAAATCCCCACAGATTTCAGAGAAAGATTTGTGCAAGTGGGATGATATAATATATCTACCAACCGAAGGCAAAGAATTCCCTTAAGAACATGGAGGACATTCAGTCGAATGGGTGAGGTGACAGAAATAATTGCCCTGCTGGAAGAACCAATCAGATATTGTCAAGGTGCAGAATGCAGATGTGAGTTTAAATTTTAGGATTTTTCTTAAATAAGGATAATCTTATACTTGACCATAACTGATCTTTCAAATGAATCTTCTTCACTCATGTTCTATAAGTCACTATTTACAACGTTGGTGGTTAATATTGAAACAGCAATTATTTCTCATTTATTACTGTGGATGTTTCATATGCCATTTTAAGCAGTTGTGAATATTCTGTGAGAAGGCAGTAACAATGGTAATTTTCTCTTTTACTACTGTAATTACCTATTTCCAACCACAGAGGCAGTGCTTGAAATCAGCAGTTCTGTAAGGAAAAAAATACTAATGTTTTGTTCTTTTAATCACTTTTTTGTTTCCCGTTATTATGTTTTATACTATAATTAAACAAGTTTTAATTTTAATTTTATTTTTTTAAATGTAAGTTTTCATATTAAAAAATGTTTTTTATGCTCAGTAATTATGTTCCAGAAGTTCTTTTCAGTGAACAGCAGCATTTCTCCTTGAAGATGGTTTGTGACTGGGAAGTGTAAAATCATGCAAATGGCAGTCTGTGCAATTATGGCATACAGGCTTCAGCCTTTAGCATCTTTTAAATTTGTATTAAGTAGTGAAAGGAAAGCCACATATTCCTCATGGCCCTTAAAATATGGTTTCTAGAAAGAATATGCATGTTTTAAGAAATTGTTTACAGTTGAATCTTTTGCTTAAAAAGATGAGTATTTATTCTGGTGTACGGTATATGAGCTATATCCAGTTATATTTTCAGAATTCTGCATTTTCTCAACTGTTGAAGTAGATAGTACGTTACCAATTATTGTGAGGTGAATATTCCCACTTTTTAGTGCATATGCACAGGGATGTAATGGAAACCTTGCTTCCTTAGGAAGATGCTGAAAAAAAAAAAGAAAATATTTCATTTGTGAAGTGGGAGACATGGTAACTATTCAGTTACTACTTTCAGTGAAGTATTGCTTTTTCCTTGGTTAAAATTATTAGATTTGTTTCGTCAATTATCCTAGAAGCTATGTAGAAAGCATGGCTATTACCGTTGTTAAGCAACAGGACTTTGGCCAAGATATTTTTACAGTGACTGATTAGTAAGCCTGACTGCAATATATCTCTCCACTACTTTAATTAAATGGAAGGTAACATTCTCTAATGGATTATGGCAGAGTGCTGTCTACCACTAGATGGTCTGGTTGTGCCTTGAGATTGCACAAAATGGTAAGAGGTGGAGAAAGGACACACAACCTCTGATTTTGGTTCTGCTGAAACCTTTTAGTGATTGATCTGGGTCCTGGTTCAGCCTTAGTAATGTGAACACACCACAGCACTGAAATAAAGCACCTTTAGTGAACTGAGCAATGTCTGAGGAGCTCAGGGTGCAGGCAAAGCTCACTTTCATCCTCCCATGCAGGTAGATTCCGAGGCTCCTCAGAACAAGACGTGGGTGAGTTAGAACCAGTATGGGTAGCAATCACGAGTAGCTAGTGAGACAAGCTGGCTATCCTGATGGGTCCAGGATCTTGCTTTTGTTCTAGTCAGGTGAAAATTGAGACCTCTACTGATCTTTCAAATAACTGACCAAAGCTCACTTTTTACTTTTAGCCTCAGAATTGCCACAAGATGTGGCAGATGAATATTCAGTGCCTTCTCTGACTGAGGGAAACCTCGCATTTTCTCTGTCAGGAGAGTAACCTGACCTGGAAAAGTTGAACTAACCTGTCTGGACTGAGCCTTTTGCAACAAAGAATTTGATATTTCAGAGATAGGGGACATGATGCTGAAGCCTAGTGATCATCCCAGATTCTGGAGACAGATAGACCTGGATTCTGATCCTTTCTCCAATTTACATGAGGAAAACCAACAGTGTCTGATCTCTGCTATGACTGCATGCTAGGCACTGGTGACATTCATGAACAGCGGCTTTCAGACCACAGCTTCAGTTCGAGAGAATTCTGTCAAAACTACGCTTCAAGCAGCTAAATTTCTTTTTGGATACCTAGATGTGATGGGTGACATTCCAGTACCCCTGAGGAAAAGGTCAGCTTCTGTGTATTTTTTGCACTGCCCATAGCAGAATCTAGCAAGCAAGAAGCCATCAATGGCAAGCTGACTGAACTGGCACCACCTTACTGTAGGTGGCATCAAGCCCTTCTAGAAAGGGCTTTTAAAATAAAGCAGTCAGTTTATTAAAGCAGGTATTAATGAACTGCAATTTCAGAAATGCTGGATTGTTCTTAATTTTTAATTGGTTTCTGTTGTTTTTTTTTCCCAAGTTCTTTTGTGAATTATTGTAGTACAGACCAAATCTTTTGCACTGTAACTGGGAGAGGAATATCTAATTAATGCATTGTATTCCGTAGCAACCAAAACATTTCTAGATGCAAATGAAGCCAGAGTTAATGACCCCATCTAAAAATACAATGATTCTGAGTCTTCACTGAAGATGAATACTGTGACAGATTTTATTTACAAATGCATAAACAATGAGAAAAAAAAATTACAAGCCTGTCAGATAAGATTATTATCCAAAAGATGAAAAGAGTAGTCAGATATTTCTAGTGTCTGATTTTTAGCTGTCTACCTTTCCCATGGTTTTTTTTTTAATGTTTACTTGTAGGGAGTATTAATCCTTGGGTCTCATTTGACACTTCTATCGACATTTGCCCCATGCTATCTGAAGGATCACTGTTTGCTGTTTCACAGTTTTCACTCTGCTGTGTCTGGTACTTCATGCTCTCTCTGGTTATGGCAGTCAGCCTCTTCTCATTAAGAAGTGAGATTCTGAAACAGAATGTTCCAGAATAATTTGTAACATTTTCTTGATTTTAACAGAACTCCCAACTACTTTAATATGATAATTTTATATTTTTAAACTTCTGCTATGGTTTAAACTTGAGCTTGTTTTCTTACTAAGTGAAGAGTTGTGCTAGAACATTAATTTACAGATCAACCAAACAATCTTATAATGAAGAAACCAAATCTGGAGTTGCTAAAAGGAGTATCCTGATCTAGTTTGGCTAGTACACATAAAATTTGTGAAATAGAAAAAGGAGTTTCTTGGGCCTTGACAGAAAGTCCACCAAAATAATTATTTTTGATAGAAAAAAGTGAAATCACCTTTTTTAATACAGTCACATAAGACACTATCATCAAAATAGATAACAATATTATAAGTAACTCTCTCAGGCTTTGTTGGATTTGGGTTTGCATAGCTCAATGCACCAGGTAAGTGCATATCATGGCTCAGTCTAAATAAAAAATCTTGGAATATAAACAGAGATATATTACGCCTGTCATGGGATTTCAGTGTGGAAAGCTGAGACATGTCCACAAACAAACTGTTTTAGGAAATTAAGGATTTTGGAGAGTTTTCTAACAGAAAATAAGTATGGAAATAAACTCGTGGTGCTTGTTTTCAGTGCTAGTGTATATTGGCAGCAGATGTCACCTGGGTCTGCTGTATTGTTTTCCATACATTTAAATTATTAGAACTTTACTTGAACTACTCAAGTACAAATGGGAGCTTTGACCTTTGGGGTACTGTAGTATCGGATGGGTGGGAAGATGGCTAGCAGGAGATGCTGTTTTATGTATCTCAATAATACTTCCTCTCCTGTGTTAATTCACAGAAGTAAGAGGAATGATATATGGCTCCAGATGACCTTTACTAACTGGCAAGGATGTCTTCTTTGTTTTCTTTATTGTGAATACAGGTTGTTTCCTTTACTTAAAACCTTACTAATAGTTTGTATAGGTAGCTTCACTTAAGGAGTGAGGGAGTAGCAAGAGTGGTAGCCAGAGGCCTTGAAGTCCCTGGTGACGTGGAAGCCACAGTAGGTGCATGCAGAGTAAACAGTGTCTGTGGTGCCAGTGGCTGCCCCTGAGGCAGCTGTGACAGTCCATCCATGGTCTAGACCTCCAGATATGGCACAAATGTTTCCATTTCTGTTTCCATTGACAAAGCACCCCAGTGTAAGAAGAATATCCTTTGTCCCCATTTATGTGTCTCTTTCTTCCATTTGTAAAACAAGACAGTAGTGATGATATTTAGTGATGATATCCACTGCTGTAGCAAAGCATCTTGAGATTGACAGATGCTATGGAGGAACGATGTTAATATCAAGAGGCAGTTACTGCCACAGCTGTAAATCTGGATGAAAAATATCACACTGAACAATTCTGGCAAAATGTCATTTTTCTAAAGAAAACTGAACCATCTTGTGGGACTGCATCACTTCTAACACCATTTTTGACAGGAATGTGTCAAAATGAATTGTTTTACCTTTTGTTTCATTTCTGTTCTATCAAAATATTTCATATGAAGTCATTCTTTTTTCATGTCTTTTTTTCTTTTGACTGCTTATGGGTAAATTGCACCTGTGAGCTCTCTTCTAGATTCTGTCCTGTGGGTTCTTCTACTAGGGTAATCTTTCTAACCCAGACAGATGATTTGATAACACTGCTTGTCTTCACAGTCAGATTAGTGGTAAAAGAGGGCTTTGTACTCTTTGTGGTTTTTCAAGAGAAGTAACAATCTCTAGGTATCAGTCCTTGATATATTCCAGTGTTTCTGTGTGGATCCCCAGAAATCTTTCAGTCTCAGTATGGAGCTCTCTCATGTGTTTGAAATCCTCTGACTGTGAGAGTGCAGCATGGTTAATGTTAAAGGACCCTTTCCTCCAGGAGCTCTGGGCATGTGAATAATTACAGAGACATGGAATAGCATCTTTTAAATAGATGTACTGTTTATTCACCCCAAAGTACACAGAATGCAAACAGCCTGGGGCTCACCTCCTGCAACACTTATTTAAGATCTGAAGTCTTGGGAAATGACCTTAGCTCGTTGCCACACCATTGCAATGGCCTCTGTCCAGCTTGGCACTGAGAGACGGACTTTCCTCTTCCTGAACACTGTGACTCTTCCTGCTGCATGTTCCCCTCTACCTTCCTCCAGGCCAAGGTCCTTAACAGTTCAGTGGTCTTTCTAACCTTAAGAAATGGGCTGGTGAAAGATATTTCTTACTCACCGATTCACCAATTACTTCCCCTGAGGACTTCTGACTGAAGAAATCCTAATGATGACATTACTTTGTTTTCTGCTCATTATGGCTAGCAGCTCTCTTTGATTTAACTTCACACAGCCAACCAAAATAATGCCAAATAGGTAAAAGCAGATACATCAAAGACTCAGACGTAAAATGAAGAGGAAAAAACACTTCCAAAATAGGAACAGCATATCATATTGGTGAGGATTATAAGAAAATATTTTCACACCTCAAATTAAGTAATGAAATTAGATTTCAGACAAGCTACCTAAAATGAGGATTTGATATGCAAGGAAGCATTTGTGTCAGATTTTTAGTTTTGCTTTTATGCTATCTTTGCTTAGTTTTTGTTATCTTCCCTTCTATCCATTTCTATCCAATGAAGTCATCTAAAGCTAGATCAGAAATTAGAATTGTACAGTGGTCAGAGATAGAAATACAGAAGACAGTTAAGAACTACAGTGTAATTCTAGTTTCTTAGCTGTGTCCCTGCTCTACTGTTACAATAGCCATTAAGAAATGCAGGAAAATGATGAAAACACAGGATTAGTTTGAAAGCAATCACTTCTTCCTGCAGTTCTTTGGTCTCTTTTATTGGAAGGAGCTATTCCCAAGTATATATTTGGTATAACTAAATTTGAAAGAAAAGTAGTTAAAGAAATGGAGAATTGAAAAATGGGATATGATATAATATCTTATATCTTCTATAATAAAGACAGCTAGACAGAGTTTACATGGAAGGTTACTATGTCTGAGTAATAAAATATGCAGTCTAATGACATGAGAAAATTACTTTGAAGCTGGAGAGAGTGGAAAGTAGCTGAAAAAATATTTAAAAAGTAAGGACCTGAAGAAACAGATGGTAATAGATAAAGGAAGTGCCGAGACAGGCACAGTGGTTGTACATTGTTCCTGAATGTATAATTTTGAACAGATAATTTTTAATGTTTTATTTAATTTCCTAGATATGAAAGCAAGGGAAAGGATCTTTAAACCCCTCATATGGACTGTTTCCAAGGCATCCTTCATTATTGGCTTCTGGTCCAGCTCCATGTATTTACTGTTTCAAGTAAATGCATGTAAAGTCTGTTATACGGTACAGTAAGAAATAATCCCTTTGGTAATCACTGTTCTGAAAGCCTCTTGGAGACTTAATGCCGAAAATATTTCTATTCATGATGCTTCAAATACTTAATCTTCTTATAAATTGATCAAACCACCTATCCCCATTATCAATCAATGCCATGTTTGTTAGCTAAACTCTTTAATTTCTGTTCCTCTCACCCACTGAAGGCCAAATGATGGATCCAGGCTACTCAGAAGTAGGCTGTAATAGTTGTGTGATGCTGTTAGAGACTAAAAAAGCATTTAATGATTAATTTTGTTAAGTAGGTGTTTCATTGCTGGGATTTCTTTGATGTTTATGTCTATTTTTACTGTGGCAAATCCATGGTAAAGTAGTGTGTAGAAACACTTTATGGCTAGAAAAAGATACAAATCCCTCTTGCTTTACTTCAGATCATAAGGCAACTAAAACAGTTTTATAATTTTCTGAAAAGACAAACGCATCCTAATTCTTAGATGTAGTCTTAGTTTCTTTATTTCCTAGGAAGAAAGGAAAAATCTTTCCAGTGACTTATGACAGAATTCAGCAACTAAAGAAGAAGATACTGTTGAAAGGAACTGTCTGCTTACCATGTCTGATTAATTTTTTCTATACCTTTCTTAAAGGGATGTAATTTTGGCATTTGGATAGCCAAACCACACCTTAAATTCTAACTTCTCTGGTAACCAACACATCCTGTTGCATTTCAAAATCAATTAGTGAACTGCCCAAACAGGATTCTAACCAGGCTAATATATATTTTGTATGTCATAATTCAGAAGGGAAATATTTCCATATGTTTATGTTTTTGAATTAGAGTACAAAAAGTAAATAAATACGTTATTTCATTTTTAGTATTAATTGAACTGAAGGATCACAAATTTACCTTTAATGAAAAGTTTTTTATTTAAGTTCATTAAGAATTCACACAGTAATGTGTAGTGTATTTTTAAAATAATATGCTAGATACTGATTCTTCCATTCTGCACTTTTTACCAGTCAAGAATTGATAGGTAACAATAGTTTTCAAATTATCACAACTATAATTTTATTGTGTGATTTCTTATCCGATGATCTAATGCTGTGTTCTATTTTATTTTATTGCTGTTATCTATTATTTTCACTTATTTATTTACCAGAAATAAATGTTGATATAATTTTAATCAGTCTGACATGAAAAGCAAATAAAAGATATGTTCACATTTATTTGTGTAAAAAGCTGCAATTCACAGGCATCTCATTCATTTATCTGTGTCTTCTTATGACTGCTGGTACTGGATATGTAAGTACTGCTACATGAAGTGGGAACGAAAACTGTCTTCTCCTTGGTAGATAAATGAGTCTTAATCTGCTGATGGTATATGAAAGCTTTTAACTGATGCCTAAAAAGGCATCTCACAACTGAAAGATGTACGATTTGAGTTCAGTGTACTCACCATATAGGTTAATGCTGGAAAATAAAGAAAAAATCCCAGATGTCACTGCCAGCAAGTTTTGGCAGAAAGTAGGGCAGCAAGGAAGGCATAATGACCACAAATTTTGCAAAACTGAGATGATCTTTTATCACTGGATATTCTATAATGTACATCGCAACTAGGCTTCCACAGTGAAAAAATTTTTTTAAAAGTCTGAAAACTTAAGAATAGCCTCCATGTTTCCTAATTTACATATCTCTTAAAATCAAACTAATTTGCATTTAGATATTGCTGAAAGAGAGTGCTCTTTAGTTTTGTGAACTCTGAACCCAGAGGGAAATCAGATAGACAAATTTAGCACAATGACTCATTTCCTTTCAGGCACGTGTATGTCAGTACTGTAAGTCAGATGGGATAGCCTAAGTTTAGTTTTCCCATTTTAACAGTTGATAGACAAAGGAAAAAAAAATTATGACTGTATGAAAATTAATCAAGAATCAGTCAGTATGTTGTAAGTTTCCTTTAGAAAAGTAAATGGCAGGTTGAAATAGCATAATTTTCTAAATTCCTTCCCAAATTGTCTGCTAGTAGGTATTGCATTGCAGTACAAAGATATGTTTCTGTTATTATAGAAGCATCTGGTGGACCTGAACAATCTATGCCCGTGTTTTGTTAGGTGCCCTGTGAGTACTGAAAGAAGGAAAAGTATCTTTGGTCTCAGCCTTAAGCCTGTATTGTGTCAACTGTTTGAGCAGTTAATTTTCTGTGAGTATTGATACAAAAGAGATGAAAGATGCAGGCTCAGAAATCCCCTAGTGCTATGTATCCTATCAGAACAGAAAGTTTCCACTTTCACTAATTCTTTATTTCTTCTTTTGTATGCGTCTATGCACACACACACATATTGCAAATAGAGAAGTTGAACAGTAAAAGCAACATGTCATATATATTCCTTCTTCCATATTTTTGTTTTTTTTTTTCTTGTGGGTATGTATTTATGTGTACATGACAAACAATAAAGAGCAAGGATGAAGTACAAAAACTTTTCGATTTTACCTGTGCATGCAAAAATATTATATTTCTTGTTCTAGAGCCACCAAATTTATCAGAATTGCTTCTTTCAATGGGCTGTGATACTGAGAAGACAGCACTCAGAACGGCATGTCAAAGTGTTTTCCAAGACGGCAGTGGTGTTGGACACTTGCACTCTTAGGAAAAACAACTGAACATAAGAACTGAAAAAGTGATGAACAGAAAATAGAAATGGAAGTAAATTTTAGGTTTTTTTCCTGAGCGCTATGTTAGTTGTTTCAGATATGTTCTATCTTTGTGTAACACATACAACCAATGTCTTTTATAAAACTAGTATTTTTCGCCCTTTGAGGCTTTTGTAAAAATAGAAAGTAAATGCTTGACATTTTTGGTGATTTATTTTCTATTTTGTGCATGTATCTTAAGTGCTCCATCTCATTTTTGTGGCTTTTTCATACCATATGTACCAGCATGAGAAAGACTTTAGTAAACAAGAATGGTCACTCATGCTTTTGAGGCTCCTGAGACACTGTTTCTTCAAGATGAACTGAATAGCCAAGAGCTAGAAATACAAGAACTGTGAATTCAAACTTTTTGAAAGCATGTAGGAAATTATTATTAGGTTACTATTACTAAAATAGTAATAATAATATTAAAAAAAATTAGAATAGCCTTTCTTTTAAGTGTCACTTTGTAACTGTTTCACAACATAGGATTAAAAAAAAGAGTTATTAGATACAATGACAAAGATCATAATGAACTACAAGTTCACAAGCAAGTGCTGAAATGCTTTGCCAAGTTGTAACTAAACTGAGCGTGTGCAAAAGGGCAGGTATGTAAACAAATCCTCTTTTCATTAAGGATAATTGATCTACATAATTGTGAACTATCAAGGGAACAAGTAACTAGTTCAGTCTTGGGCAGAACAGCTAGTTACCTCGCTGGAAATTCTGAGAATAAATGTGTTTAAAGCTTGGATATTTGAGTGATACTATCAGTGAATGTTTCTATCTGTAGGAATTGGTATTTTTCTTCCCTGAAATTATACTTAAAATCCCCCTTTTTTTCACACCTACGGCATCACTTTCTACAAGGACTGAAACATAACAACAGTGATAAACATTCTGTTAAATGAGTTGAACAAAAGGTTATTATGAGCCTATGGCAAATAGACTTCAGTGGAGCACTGAAGCAAAAATGAGGAGAAATGGGTTATTTTTCTTTGTTTTCCTCGCAGTGTGATATCATAGAGTCACAGAATGTTTTGGATCTGAATGGGTCTTAGTAAAGACTGTCTAGTTCCAGCCTCCCTGTCATGGACAGGGACAACTTGCAGTAGACCATGTTGCTCAGAGCCCCATCCAGCCTGGGCTCGAACACTTCCAGGGATGGGACATCCATGGTTTCTCTGGACAACCTGTTTCAGTCCTCAGCACCCCCACACTAAAGAATTTCTTCCTAACGTCTTACCTAAACCTACTCTCCTTCAGTTAAAACATGAGTCCTTGTTCTTTCACTACATGCTCTTGTAAAAATTCCCTTTCCAGTTTTCTTGTAGAGCCCCTTTAAGTACTGGAAGGTTCTATAGGGTCTCCTTGGATCCTTCTCTTCTCCAGGCTGAACAACCCCAACTCTCTCAGCCTGTCTTCATGGGAGAGGTGCTCTATCCCTCTGATCATCTTTGTTGCCTCCCCTGGACTCACTCCAGCAAGTCCTTATTCTGCCTGTGCTGAGGACTCTGGAATTGGACACAGTACTGCAGGTGGGGTCTCAAGAGAGCAGAGTAGAGGGGGAGAATCGTCTCCCTTGATCTGCCATAATATTCCCTACTTGAAAAAAGCTGGGAGATAGTTTTTGACTTATGACTGCTCATAATTTTTTATGAACCAAGACTGGGCTAGGTCATATTCTCTAGTTTATAAAAGCAAAGTAGGCTGAACTGTAAAGTTATATAGTTTGTATAGTTTCAAAGAAGTGGACTGCTATTCTCCATTGTTCAACAAGACCTTGAGAGGAAAATGATTTGACAAGTCTGTCACAGACAACTTCCTTCAGGCCCCATCAATAGTACAGTAATGGGATTTTTAAAGCTGCTGTCTTTTCAACATCTATTGAAAAAAGCAAGTGCATATGAAGTTGGGGTCAGAGGCATCTTGCCTGTGTACTTGCAAATAATACAAATCAACTTTAATAATTATATGATTATATCAGGGCAGTATTTATGTATTATACTGCTTATCATACTATCTATGGTAAATGAAAAAAGACTGGACTTCGGTGGCTGCTCTCAAAGGGACCGTCATCAGTCTAAATATGCTTAGCTCCAGCTAAGCATAAGGAACTGTTGTGGCCTACTTAAATTTAGGCTTTTAAGTTTAAACTTCAGGTGCAGCAGCCAGTCTGACAGAGAGCCTTGTTTTTCTGCCTGTATGATTTTGCTGTGAACAGAGAATAATCATGATGGCGCTCCGGTTTTGGAGTCACGTCCTGGCTCTTGTTTGAATTCACACAACAGTAGAGCTAAAGCACAGGAATCAAATTTTTTGAAAGTCAAAATATTTATGTATGGATCCAAGCCATTTTACTAACCCTTCTGGATTTAAATCGAGCTCTTTTGTAGCTATAAGGAATTTCAAAGAGGTAAGAGTAAATTAGAAAAGGAAAAAATGATGCCTGTAGCCTGTACTATCTTGAGAAAACTTGTAACTGTGTTTAATCCAGGTATAGGATTAATGTAATATGTAATATTTTACAAAAGTCTGATAAAGGTGAAATAAATCAGAAGAGAGCTGCAATCCCCATTCTTTGTCTAGGTGCTTTCTGAGATGTCTGACTATTGCAATGACACTGGGAATTTATCATGTTTTATTAGTCCATTGGTGCCTAAGCCATAGATCAGCCTTTGGTTGGATTATGTATGTTTAAATCATAACAAGAAGATGCATTGGGCAGCTGTAGTGAAATTCTTATTCAGCAAACTGCCTATGTTCACAAATGACTTATAAATATTGCAAATTGTATTCATCAGAAATCATGGCTGTAAGAATAGTGTGGGATTCTTGCAATTTTTTATGAGACTTGCAATTAAATGATAGACAGATACAAGCAATAAAAATAATCATAGAATCACAGAATAAGCTGAGTGGGAAGGGACCTACAAGGATCATCGAGTCCAATTCCCTGCCCTGCACAGCACCACCCCTCAGAGCCACAGCAGGGGTCCGGGGAGGTATTGTCCAAACAATTCTTGAATTCTGTCAGGCTTGGTGCTGTGACCACTGCCCTGGGGAGCCTGTTCCAGTGCCCAAACACCCCCTGGGTGAAGAACCTTTTCCTAATATCCAACCTAAACCTCTCCTGACATAACTTCAGGCCATTCCCTTGGGTCTTCTCGCTGGTCACCATAAAGAAGAGACCAGTGTCTGCCCCTCCTCTTCCCCTCATGCGGAAGTTGTAGACTGCAATGAGATCTCCCCTCAGTTTCCTCTTCTCCAGGCTGAAGAGACCAAGTGATCTCAGCCGCTCCTCATATGACTTCTCCTCAAGGCCCTTCACCATCTTTGTAGCCCTCCTTCGGATGCTCTCTAATAGTTTGATATCTTTCCTACACTGTGGTGCCCAAAACAGCACACAGGACTTGAGGTGAGGCTGCCCCAGTGCAGAGCAGAGCGGGACAATCCCCTCCCTTGCCCAGCTGGTGATGCTGTGCCTGATGCACCCCAGGACACGTTTGGCCCTCCTGGCTGCCAGGTGTCAGAGACCGAAAATAGTTCATGCCTCAAACATTGATATAAAGTTTTAAAGAAGATACAACCACAGAAACCTCCTTGAAGAACTTTGGACTGTAAGTCAAACTGCTGATTAGATAAAAGGAAACCCATTGTTCAGTCACCTCAGGCTGAGGGAAAGGTATGCATCCACAATAGGCCAAAGCCTCCAGCTGCCATCCCAGCTGAGTTTGGGGTGGGGGGGAGAGCACAGCTCACAGAAGCCAGGTTTACACAGACTTCCCCCGACTGAGGGGGGAGGAGGAGATTTTGGGTGCATGGCATAACCTCTGGTGAGAGGCAATAAACACCCATCCTCTGATTACACAAACTGGCCCAGCTGTGGAACCCCCAACCCCACAGGGCACATCCATGTGAGAGGCTTTGCCCCATAGGACTGCACGAGATGCAACAGATCCAGAGTCTGCTGTAAGAGACTGCCCCCCTCCCCCAGGGGGACATGCCCGGACATGCCTACCTAGCCTGAGCATATATACCCAT
>VZTD01003687.1:665231-686116 GCA_013397725.1 Rhagologus leucostigma
TCTACCATCAAATAAACCCATATTATTGTCACTGGCATATGGTCTCGTTTGCACCTGAATTTGGGCAGAGGAATTTCTAAAGAACCTTAATAATAGTAAGAATTGGATCATAACACCAGGGCACTGCTGACTCATGTTCACCATGACTCCCAGGATCTCATTTCCATGGTATTGCTTTCCAGCATCTAATTTCCCAGTCTGTACATACATCCAGGGTTGCCCCACCCCAGGTGCAGAATCCAGCATTTTCCCTTGTTGAACTTCATATGGTTGGTGATTGCCCAGTCCTCTGATTTGTTGAGGTCTCTCTGCAGGGCCTCCCTGCCTTTAAGGGAGTCAACAGCTCCTCCAAGTTCTGTATTATCTGCAAACTTGCTCAGTATCCCATCCAGTCCTGCTACATCATTAATAAAGATGTTGAAGAGCTCAGGGCCGAGGATGGAGCCCTATAGAATCCCACTAGTGACAGATCATCTGTCTGATGTCACCCCGTTGACTATAACCCTTTGTGCCTGAACTGTGAGCCAGTTGCTCATCCATCACATGATGTGTATTCAGGTGTGTGCTGGACATTTTGTCCAGAATGATCCTCTGAGAAACAGTATCACAAGCTTTATTGAAATTTTAACAGGTTACATCAACTGGTTTCCCTTCATAACTAGGTGAGTTACCTTGTCATAAAAGGAAATCAGGTCTGCTAAATAGGGCTTTCCTCTCATGAAGCTGTGCTGGCTGTGACCAATGACTGAGTTGTCTTTCAGGTGTTTTTTCAGTACCTCCCAGCATAAAAATCTAAGATTAGAACTAGATGGAAATAAGATGACTAGGCTCAAAATAATTACACAAGAGATCTGAGCTTTCAAGTGTTTATCCCAGAAGTGGATTCTGAGCTCAGAATGTCTTATGGTCATGTCTTCAGTTTACAACTTGTTAGCCACGTACACAAGCATGAAGCCTGAGAGCAGTTGTGTGTGTTTCCTCCTGGCCAGATGTACGTGGGTCCCAGTCCTTGTGGCCTGTTTGTGCACTCTCTTCAGGCTTTGAAACCCTCTTCAAGGAGCAGACAGAAAGCATTTAGGGTTTTCATCACTTTTTTTCAAAGGCAATTGTGTCCTTCCTGAAAGGTAGCTCTAACTGCTGGGTGGTACTCTGGAGTTAATACATATGTTGTGTTTATGACAGAGTACTGCTTTCCTTCTCATCTGTTCTAGCTTGTAAAGTAGGGAGACAACATTGCACATATTCCTCCTCAATAAAAGAGAGTGGAGGAGCTTTTTTAGCTTGAAAACATTTCAGACCTTTAGCTGATGAAAGAAAAATGTACGCATGTCAGCATATTTATGTGCATGTACGTGCTTGTATGTAATCTTTTGTGGTATTTATACTTTAAAAATAGCCTATATGTTTTATAATTCAAGAGCAATTATAATATTTTGAAAATAATGATATTAGTTATGATAGCTGGTATTAGTCTGTTCTTGTCTCTGTAATAACAGTACCAGTTAAATTGCTATGATGAGGAAAGCAATTCATAAATATTGCAGTAGCAGATGTGACTGAGGAAGTGGTTAGCAGTTCCAAGACTATCACTTTGATTGATTTTAGTGACAGTAAAGTTGCTGGAGGTTATATTTTTTAAATTAGACTTGAATTTAAAATAGAATACTAGCTCCTTCTTTTGCGTCAGAATCTGTTATTTATCTCTGATACAAAAGAGAGCATGATCTGGAAAAGTAGACATTTCTTAGACTTAAATCCATGATTTTTAAGAGTAGTCTACCTAGAAATAGTTCACATTAATTGACTTTATTGAATTTATAATGCTCTGGATAATATATCCTGAGGAACATGGTGAAGCATTTATAGAACCATGACGTAAAACAGTGTGTGTAGTGGTTTCTATTTGTATATCTGAGCAGCTCTGCTCTTCCCATTGTATCAGCAGGCCATGCCAAAGTGTCATTGTGCATCATGAACTGATTTCCAAAGACCTCCTTTTTCTGAGGCAGAATTGTCTTGTTCTAGTGCTAGGGCAGGAAAGTGATAAATATCTATCTCGTTAATACTTGTTCTGTTACTGTGTGTAACTCCCCAGAGCACAGCAGCCTCTCTTCATTAGAAGCATTATAAGCAATTTTTTGTAATCTCTCTTGGATTTCATGGGGTCTTCTGAAATATTATGCAAAAAGTGATGATTTAATATTTTATTCAATAGTGAATCATGTCAATTTCCTTTATATTTCCTTTTTTCCCAATCTTTCAATCTGCACAAAAATATTTTTCTATGTACATAATTATCTACACATATGGAGTTTCTTTCAAGGTTATAGTTAATTTGATGCTGCTTTTCATCTGAAATTTATAATGTCCATCTCATGTTTCTCTTGTGTCTGACTTTAATTTCCTGTGGGTAAGGCAGCTTAATGGTGAAATAGAGGAGTCACAAAAGTGGTATACAAAACTTTGGATCCTGCATACTAAACATAAAAAGAATATACTTCAGTTTCTTAGCAACATCTGCATAATGATTCAAAAAAATACATACCCGTTTTGGAAGAGATTCTAAGGCATATTAGCATGGTACTTGGATAAGCCATTCTTAGCTACCTTGTAACTTCCATCTTATGTGTGCTGATCTTTCAGGAATACATGTCATTCCTGTTGATCTGCACCTAGGAGTGGGTATTTTTAATTTCAAGTGGCTGTTCCTGAACGTTTATTTCGTACAGTAAATGTCAGAAAGTGTGCCTTCTCAAATAAGACGTACTGTGACATAAATAAGAAAAAACCTGCAGATCAAAATAAAATTTGGCACTGCTAATTGAAACTGTTGCCTCTTCATACTAAATTAATGTTAATTTTGTGTCCTACTATTATGAATGAGCATTGAATTCTGGAGATGACACAAAATGAGGTGGAGTAACTAATATGCCAGAGGGTCACGCTGCCATCCAGAAGGACCTCTAACAGGCTGGGGAAATGAGCTGTCAGGAACTTCACGAATTTCAACAAAGTGCAGTCCTGCACCTGGGAAGGAACAGCCCCAGACACTCACACGTGCTAGGGACCAAGCTGCCAGGAAGTAGCTTTGAGAAAGAACTTGGTGATCCTGGTGGTCTCCAAGCTGAACATGAGCCACCAATCTGCCTTGAAGCAAAGAAGGTTAATGGTTCATTGGAAATGCTGCCAGTAAGTCAAGGGAGGTGACCCTTCTCCTTTGCTTAGAGCCCTGGTGAGGCCACAGCTGGACTGCTGCACCCAGTTCTAGGCTCTCTGGTACAAGAGAGACACGGACATACTGGAGAGAGTTCAGCAGAGGGCCACAAAGATGGTGAATGGCTTAGAGCATTTCTCGTATTAGGAAAGGCTGAGCAAGGCACTGTTTAGCCTAGAAAATCTTGTGCTATCACCAGTGTCTACAAGTACCTGAAGGAAGGGTGCAAGAGGGATTGAGTCAGGCTCTTTTCAGGTAACCAAACAAGAGGCAGTGGATGCCAGCTGAAACAGAGAAGGCTCAAGATGAGTATCAGGAAAGACTTTTTCACTGTGAGGGTGACTAGGCACTGGCACAGGTTCCCCAAAGAAGTGTGGAATCTCTGTCCTTGGAGATATTGAAGAGCTGCTTGGACATGGCCTTCAGCAACCTGCTCTAAATCGGTCTGCTTGACCAGGGGTTTTGGGCAAGATGACCCTTGGAGGTCTGTTTCAATTTCAACCATTCAGTGATTCTATGACCTCTCATTTCTCATTGTTTTAATTTTGTATCAGCTTTCATGCTTTGGTATGCAGGAAGCAAAAACAACCAGAGAGACTGCTGCAGGACTATATGCACAGTAATCTCAAAAACTATATGAATTTTTCTAATTTTTACAGTCTACACTTGTGAAAGACTTTGCTTTAATACAGGAAAAGTCCCAGAAAGGTAGAGTTTAATACATACACTGATTTTATCTGTGGAATTTAGCCTGGCATTTTGTTCCTCTTGAACTGTGAACATAGCATGTATTTTCACACTGCTTTTCTTCAACAAACTGTTCCTACTAGGCACATACTGATTTAATCAAATCTTACAGCTGTAGCTGAGAAGTGTTCTGAATAATAATAAGGCTTTTATACTGAATATGACTTCATTTAGAAAATATTACTGATGCAAGATGGCAGATTCATTAAGCTGCCTAATTTGTCAATGTGCTTATACTTCAGAAAATTCTATTTTTTAAAGTTAGATGACTTGGTTATCTAATATACCTTGTTTTCTTTACAGTGTTGTTTGATGAATAGCTCTTGTGAACCAAAAAAATTAAACCAATGATCCAGAATTAGCTTCATAAGACAGATGAGACTTTCCGGTTTGGTGCTTTTCTGTGTGAGGAAGAACATGGACATCTTACATGGAAACACAAGATTTATTCCTCAAGTCAGTTGGTTTTTGGAAGTTGCAAAGCATCAAGGACGCTTAATTTTCAGTTTGTTGAAAAGACTTTTTGCTGTCACCATTCCACTTGCTTGCTAGTATCCGTATTTCATTAGTGCAGATAGATGCAACCAAAATAATTCTTTCTTCAATAACGAGACGAGAGAAAAAAGAACAGCTGGACGCTAAAGTAAATTCGATCTCTTTGCTATACATTGAATTTACTTTAGCCTATTGGTAGTTTTCGATGTTTAAATAACCATATTTTTGAAACTACTGCTGTCCTTTGACTGAGATGGAACAACTGGTTCAGTCTTTCTCATGTTAGTAAAACCATCGTGTAACCTTGATACATAAGGGTGGTGATTAAAGTTCTTGTTTGAAAGTAAAACATAAACAAAACTGCTTTCTATCAGATTCTGTTAAATTTTTACTGCAGCCCTTACTATTGAAGAAGGAAATTTTGGGAGACCCCATTTAGTTTCTAATCTGTGGTTTGGTTGTCTTTCAATGTCACATCAAGCACTGATCTCATAAATTGAAAAAAGATTGAAGAAAATAGATCACGCTCTCATTCTCGAAGTAGACATTTCTCCCCTAAAATTCTGCTATGTTTTTTCTAATTATGATCCCATTTCATGCTATCAACTAAGTCTAAGTAATAAAATATCTGTCTACAAAATGAACTGCCTAACAATTTTGTCAGTGGAGAAACTGAAAACAATTGCCATATATGCAGGGAAATGACATGACATTGGTCAACAACATGCTAGAATCAAGACACTAGAAATGGGCAATAATAAAATGAAAATCTCTGGTGCTCCATGCACTCATGCTGATTTAGAAGACAAGGGGATAGAATTTGCCTTAAGGAAACGGTGCACAAAACCACTGGAGCTTAGCAAGGTGGCATTTGGAGTTTATGTTTTATACATAATGAAATTTCGGTGGGGATCATTTACATTGTAGTAAGGAAAAATGTTCTAGCTTCTACGATTAGTTAATATAATGGCTGATTGCTTATATAGATCATATCTGATCCTGCTTTTAGGGAAAATGCAGAAAATACACTGTGAAAATCTAATTGCATAATCAGCTATTTCTAATAAACAAAAGCAGGTACAAGAGAAGTGAGCACTATCTTTTCTTCTGGTTCATTAGAAGAATGATATGCAGAGAGATGCAGAAGAAAATTATGTCACTGGGAGTTGCAAATGATATCCCTGGGTGTTATTCCTGCTCCAGCATTAAGGAGCCAGTACAGGATATATGATGACAAGGCCTTTCAGACTGTCATGCAACACATGTAAGTGAAACTCACCGTGGCAGAACACAGAGGTAAAAGTTGAATTGGATACAAAAGTTCTTTGATTTGCATTATCAATTCATATCATAATGTTTGTTTTCTTTTTTTCCCAAAAGGATTATATTTTTTTCTCCTCATAGAAATGCTCATTATTTTGAGGCACAAATGAAAACTTCATAATATTAATCCATATCTTTGGGAAAAATTTTTTACTGATATTTTAGTCACAGAAAACAATGACCTGATGGGCCCTGTTATTTTTTCTGCTATGTATTTCTTTACAGTTTTAGGAAACTCTTATTCTTGTTTAGAACAGGGAGGGAAGAAATTTTTAGCTGAGTTTTTTCCCATATATTAGGAACAGAAATCTTTTAACAGATTGTTATTTAGTCCTATATTATTAATTCTATATTATTTAATCTTATATTAATTAACTATGTGGAATTCAGAGTAGAGCTGTCTGAAATATTCTCCTGATGTCTGGGCTCTCTTTTGCCCCTTTTTCCTGTACAATACCCCACCCGCATTTGTGTCTGCATGATTGCCTTTCCACAGTCCAATAGTGATATAAAATTTTGCAAGTTCTTAAAGTTCAATAATTTTTTATTTTTATAATAGAGGCCTCTGGCATTACTAGAATAAAAAAGCAGCAAAAGAATGAAAGTCATATGGAAGGGGGGGAAATTTGAGGCATTCCAGTTTTTGAAGAAATGAATTTATGAAGACTGATTTATTTTGAAAATATGTATTTTCATGAAATTGTATTTCTGGAACATGTTTGGACTTTATTGAGCTGAAGGTTTTATTGATGCAAAATATACTTCCATGGAATCAACAAATCAAAGTCTGTCATTGACAGATATTGCTTAGCAGTGCATCCAAATAGAATACTTAACGCTAGTTAATTAGTTGCCACTCATCTGAAAACGCTTAAAATTTAATTCTCAATCATTGAAATTAAGATGATGGAAGTTTAAGATTGGTATGCACGACTTACTCAAATTCCTTTCAGTGTATCACAGAAGAAAATGCAGTCTCAAGATAATGAGATGTTTCACGACAGGGTGAAAAACAATATTTTTACAAACCTTTTCAAAACCAATAAACCCAATAAAATCAAGAAAAAGTAATTAGTAGGCTTCTTCAGGAAATTTTCCAGGCAGTGTCTGGAGTTTATTAGTAATTTTATGACTAAGTTCATGTTTCGAATATCACTCTTTAGTGTCTGAACAATCCTATAGTGTTAAGAAAATAGAAATTAAGTAGTTTAAGACATATACCAACAGTTATCAGGTATGGCCACTAAAGGAAGACAATGTAAGTCACCTCTTTAGATAAAAATCTCCTTTGTTATTGTGCAGGACTTTGTCACTACAACGATTGTGGCACGCAGTACCCCTGAAATTCTTCTGTGTAGCACTTTTTAATGAAAAGTGGATAGGAGAGGTGTCAAGTTACCACTACAGAAATCATACTAATTATTCAGTATTTGCAAAGTTCTAACAGGATGAGAGTCAGTTATTGTAGTCAGCTTTTCCAATCTTTCTTCTCTGACAGTGCATGTAAGATGGCAGACGCACTATTTATCCATGCCCTTGGCTTTGTAATAATTACCCTTTTCTGCTATTTTAAGTTTGCAAGAGGTAGTGCAGGGTAAGCTGGAGGTAGATGAGAAGTCAGATACATGGGTTGATTTGTCTCAATGTCTCTTATCAAAATATTACTCCGATAACCTTTTTGACATTTCAGCTATCGTATTTAATAAATAATAAATTAATTCTGCAATATAGGAGATTGCGTTTAAAAGTGTATGGTACCTGAACATTTCTTTCTGCTTTTCAGATTCTAGAAGTCACACCTTTTATATCTATTTGTCCAATTGCATCTTATCTTAAACAGTTGCCTTGAAGTTGTGTATGTCATCACCATCTTTACACAGGACTTACGAAACCTGAAGGAAAATAAGGTTGGTGTTTCTTTCCATAGTGATAACAGGATTTTGTACAGAAATTCAGGAAAGATATAATAGTAAAACTTTAAATTCAGAAGCTTATGTGAAATGTGATTTTTATTTATTTGAACATATGTAATTTTTATGAATATAATCCACCCACACACTGAAGGCAGATGCCACTGGTATTTTCAGAGATTTCCCTTAAATCCTGATAAACACATCTGTGTTCTATTTTTGTCTGTGTCAACATTATGAGATACAAAAAGATACATTAATCCTGTTACAGGGCAAATTAGGCAATAAACTAAAGGCATTTCCATTCTCTAATAAACCAGCAAATATTTCTGGTTTGTCCTCCTTATACTGGAAGTTTTCAGAATAGTAGAGGTGTAGAAAGCAATGAAAATGGAGTTGCAGAGATTTGGACACTTTATTTTATTTAAGTAAACTATGTTTGGGTTTATTTTAAATTTCATGTATTTTACTTAGAGAGCTCAGAGCTGTCCGTCTTTTCAGCTTTAAAAATAAGGTTCTGTTTCAAAGGTGCGTGGTTGCTTTTGACAAGTGGACGCATGTTACAAAACTTGCACTTTCTGCTTCAGAAGGATGATTAACTGCCTCCTACTTACATACATAGACTGCTCAAGGCAGGTTAATTAGCCTAGAAAAGAAGTCTAAAAATACTTTTTCTTCTTATCAATTTCCCATGAAAACTTTAATTCACACTCTACTCCTTAAAATGACTTACTGCTTTGTGGATAGCAGAATACTAAAAAAATGACCAGAGGTACTCTAGTGATTTAGTCCATTGTGCAAATATTTAGAAAGAAAAGTGTCTATTAGTTCAAAATTGTTTTAAAAAGAGGCCATTAAAATCTAATACACCTTCTCAAATTTGATGATGTCATTTTTTCAGCATATTCAGCAACGTGTGAACTTGTAGAAATTGGAGATGGAATCCCCTCATTACCTACTGCCTTTGGAGAAGTGTTTTCTTTGAACATGTGTAATACATCCTGCTTTTTGAATTCAATTTAGAAAAAAGACTTACTGAGATAAAAAAATGCAGAATTAATATTTTTCTACCTGTGTAGTCTCGGAAAAAAATGCTTTTTCTTTTTGAGATTGTTAGAATTAGGTCTTTGCAATAATACTCTGCTAGATAAAACAGGTTATTGTATCCTCTGAATTTTTATTTTTAAAAAACAGATCCCTTTACGTAAACATTCATTGTAAGTCATTATTAAAATGGACCAGTATCTACACTAGCAGATCTCAACATTAAATACACACCCTGGCACTTACAAAAATTGCTGGAGTAATGTCAAGGTAATTTATAGCCAGTCTTCCAAGTTTGCTGCAATACCTGACTAGACAAATTACAGCCCCATTGAGACAGAGACTTGTCTTTTTGATATATAAGTAGTGAGAAAGGTTTCTTTGGAAGAGTTATACTGTTCTGACCTAATTTCTTGTGCCATTTATGACACAAATAGTGTAAACACTGATTATACAAGGTTTTCTGTATTGTAGATTTTCTGGATTGGAGTCAAGTGGGAAGTAAAATGAGAGCAACAAGAGAAGCAGAATCTGTAGTTTGCTGGAGGGTTTCTGAAGCTGAGTTTCACCTTTACATTCGGCAACAAACCAATGAATATTCTTGATAAATTGGACTGATCATCTTGGTGTATCTCCCAAGGACTTCATTGTTGCTATATTGCATCTGAATGGGTCAGATTTGTTTCTTTTATATCTAGTAGGCATCTGATCTGATGCTCTAAATTACCCCAAAGCTTATAAAGTCCTCTGCACACTCTTGTGTGAAGGAAAGCAGCTAGAAAGGACATAGTGTATAATATCAAATACTGTAAAAGTACTTTTTGTTAGCCCAGGAATAGCCTTTCTTTCCCTTCTCCAAAACTCTGAAAAGTGGACAGTGCTAAAGTCAGGGGCATTGGTACTCTCTCTCTAGTGTGAGATGCCCAGTTAATGTGTACTCATATGCTCAGAATTAGAATGATTTATGAATTCACTGGAGTTTCTGCCTGAGAGTGTATCTCACTTGCGCATACTCACATACACAAGCCAATGTGCACGTGACTGGCTGCAGGCCCATTGGCTTAACCCTGCACTGCCATGTGCTTTTTCAAAGGAAGTTAATGTAGACTTTTTAGAAAACCCAAATGAGAACACCAAATCTGTTCTCTCTAAAATTCAGTAGTGGAGATGAGTATTTTCAACTTTTCTTGACTTTATCAGAAATTTGGTTTATTTGATATTGGTAACATTTTAAATGTTGTTATAGCTAATAGGTAAGTCATAGCTGCAGTTATAACTACAAAAAAAAGTTACAGATAATAGGGAAATAGACGGCTTTCAAATGACCTAAACCTGATACCTTCGAAACTTATTTTGTCAAACTGTGCAGTCCTTTATTCAAGTAAATTACTGTTCTTAGTTCAACAATTAATGCAAATACCAGCCATAATAAGTATATTATCCTTCTGCTACAGGATCAATTTTCACATTTAAAGTTTTCAGTCAGATACTGCAGTAACATTTAAAAAAACCACGGCCAAATCCTTCATTTACAAAATTTTTCACTAGCACAGCAATAGCAGAAATTTTTTTATCCTCTTATTTGAATTCCCAAGTAAAACAAACAACAACAAAAAAACCCCAACAAAACAATAAAGTTAGAAACAAGTACAAATTCAGTTCAACAAAAGCGACACTATAAAAGGAAAACTACAATAAAAAGATGATAAGCAAGATAGATACTGGAAGTGAAATTATCTGTCTTTGCATTCTGCTAAATAGGTATTCAAGTTGTTGTAGTACTAGAACTGACTGAGAGAAGATAAAGGACTCCGAAATAATAAAAAAATATGGAGAAGTGTTTATACAGAAAATATATTTATTGCTCCTTAAAGTGAAATAGGTGGTTGTGTTCAAGGATGGTGCCAAGCAGAAGATTTTAAGTAAACAATCTGAACTATTTTTGAAAAATATATACTTACACTGTGGAACTCGTTCATAAAGCTGTGGTGGTTAAAAGAATACATGGGAATAGTAAATGTATTAAGCAAGTTAGTTAATTAGAGCAGGCCAGGCAGAACCACAGTCTTATTTCTGCAACATGAAAGGACAGAGAAGTGAAAAAATATTTCATATTTTTCCTAATTCATGTATTCCCAATTATTTGCTACTGGCTTCCTTCAGAAACAAGACATGGGAATATTTGGATCTATCACCACAGTTGTTGGACTACCTAGGAGAAAAGAAACTAGATATGTCTGTCCAAACTTAAACAGCTTTCATACAAAGGGAGATTACAGGACTAGGTTCCTTCAGCTTCTGAGGGAGATGATTGGCATGAAAATCATACATGTGTAATGCCACTGGTGAGATACAAAAGAAAACATTTTTCATCTTACACTGTAAAAGATGGCACAATAACAAAAACCAGACCTTAGTTCTGAACCCCTCTGACAGTGTTAGATAGCAGCTAATCCTGAAAGAAATGGAGATGTTAAATCAGGCTTTCAGAAATTTATGAAAACATTCTTGAAAAGCCTGCTGTGCATTTTTCTATCTATTTTGGGACAAGGATCATCATTTTCCTTATGCAAACCCACACTGGACATTATGAGAATACACTGGCATAAAATAGTAAATTTTATTGAGAACATTCCAGTAATAAAATGAAGAAGCTTTCTGAAAGAAATAATTCGGATCACATCAAAAAAGCCTGTATGAAAGAAACACACAAAAATTAAGGTACTTGAAGGTTTTTTAAAGAAGCAAAGCTTATTCCAAAAACCAATTATCTGCATGATAAAGCATATGAATTATATAATTTATTGAGTATAGTCTTTAGTCACATTAAGGATTTAGTTTAGCATAATGAACATTTTCTTATGGTGAGAACAGCCAAGCACTGAAATAGGACTGCATAGAAATGTCATGTAATTTCAGCAACAGATGAACTTTAAAATCACTCCTGACAAATGTTAAAAATGGTGCATTTAGACTTGATCCTGGTTTAAAGGAATAGGATGGACTGTACTCTCTTTCCCATTCCTTTTCAACTCTACTATTAAAAATTTCTGTTATTTTGTAATTTAATGAGAGTATCTGATATTTACTCAGCTTCAGTATTACCCAGTGCTAGATCCCAAAAAAGGACTTTGCTAAAGGTTAGATAACAGAACTGAGATCTCTCAATCCCAAGTGAAGAACCTCAACATCCCGATTAATAACTGCCAAGTCCTGCAAACATATAAGCACCATAGTGCTCTTGAGGATCACACAGGTTTCTGAAGAGCCATGAGATCCTTCTCCATGTGTGCTGCAAAGATATGCAGCTGTTCAGGCATCACAATGCAGGCAGAAAAGTGACTGCTGTGTCATAGAGAGAGACATGAGCAAGCTGCAAATTAAAGCTGGTCTAAGTCACCACTGGCAAAGTAGTCACAGAATAAGGGATTTTTGTGCAGGCAGTTTGCCTTGCTTCTCAGACCGTTCACAGCTATGTCAGGAACACAAATGCTGTGAACAGCATTGTCAGACTTGACATTACTGCATACCATTTACCTCTCCGTAACACAAATCTGAATCTGAAAACTGAGTGGTTCTTGATCTCTCTTTACGGAAAAACTCACACAAGCAAATGTGCTCTGAAAATATCTATTCTACAATTTCTGATCTGAGCTCATGATACACTACACGCACTTGACTTTCAGTCTAGGCACACAGTGCCTCTTGTCTATTTATACACCCTTCAGATATGTGCAAAAGCTAAGAAAAGCAAGCAAACTCAGTAAGTCTACATAGGCATTTCTCTTCTTTTTAAAAATGTGGAGATTGCGGACTATTATCCTTTCTCTCCAAATAGCCCTTCAGCTTACAGGAGACCTGGGTAGAATACTGTTTGCCTCTGAATGCTTCAAGCCCACATCTCCGCCTCCCTAGACAGGGGTGAAACTTAAGATCATACACTACTCTCAAGCCTCCCTTTTGAAATATTTCCACTCTTCAGCAGAATGAGAAAATGAAAAAATCCTGACTTTATTGAGTGGTTGGAGGATCTCTGTTGTCTGCTGTGTATGTTTCAAGGACAGGGTACATTGATTAGTGAAGAACTGAGGAGAGATATAGGTTTTAAATACCAGTTCTCTGTAGAAATGCCTGGCTCTGTACTCAAGTGCTGCCCAATACAATAAAATGATGTTTATTTTTATTCTGAAGCACTAAGTTAGAAACTCTAGCAATAAAGCATATATAGTAACTCTGCTAGCTTGTTTTCATGTTCTGTGCCTGAATCTCGGCAAGTTGTTGCTGAACATACTTGTTGTATTTGCCTGTCTGAGACACCTCATTACTTAAAGTAGGGAGCCAATGCATTTAGCCCAAAGATGTGGAGACAGCTGTGGAAACCAGGCATCTAGGAATGTAGGCAACATCTACTCAACAGTCATTGTCACTGGGGTTTAGGGATGTAGCTCATAGTCCAGAGCTGGCTGGCTGATTTTATATGCTTTACTTTCCATGTAAGGTATTGCTTCTATGTGTAGAAGCAATTTCACAGGGATTTTTTGACTGCCTACTGTCGAACCTTTACCAAGACCATAGACTGTCTCTGCAAATTATTGGTCCTTGAAATGGACCTTATCCTATCCCTTCCATATGTTCCTGAGAGCTATCTAGTGATATTGTTTTCCTCTGGGGAAAAAAAATGTAGAGGATGTAAACATCAAATAAAGCTATGCTTATTTCACATGCATAGTGTTAAATCTTCACAAGCTTTCCTTTCTAATTTCAAAAAAATACCTGTGTTTCCTTGAGAAATAAGTTAGTCTTTCACTGCTTCCTCTTCCAGTACTTCTACCCGATTATTTTAATTAATTCAACTTCTTACCTGGGAAGAAACTATGTGAATTTAACTTGCCACTAGAAAAACAGTCCTTACAGTCAGATCCAGCAAGTTAGAATAGTCTTCTAACGGAAGAAACAAATCTCTGTATCTTCAGTAACCTAAAATGATACTAGGCAAAACATTCCATCACTGCATTGACAGTTTATGTAACAGTTTTCTTAATTTGTCTGTTCTTCCTGTTGACCCCATGGTTTTCTGAGGAATCTTTAATAGATTTCATGGCATGGGTGGTTTTCAGCTTAAAAATAGAGAGCCTTGAATGTCTCAATTATGTTTCTAATAATAGAAGTGAATATTAACTATGCAAAATTTCACAGGCACTTTTAATGAAATTAATTGGGTAGATCTGTCTAACAGATTCTTGTTTTCCTTTTTTTGATCCAGTGACATTAAGAGAAGGTATTTGCACAAAAGTTTCTAGTATACCAACACAAAAGAGCTTATAAACCTTTTGGGTGGGTTTTTTTCCACATTATCCTGTTAAGAAGATTGAGTCTGTTTGTCCTTTTGGTGGTAGGGAATTTAACCCACACTCGCAGGTGCTGGGAGATCCGTACTGATAGCGGCAAGTGGTAGGAGATGGGAGGTTTTACCATGGGCCAATAAGTGAATTCCTGTGTTCTTCAGATCCTTTAAAAAGCTTCCACATATTGAATTCACAGAGATGATTTGTTTATTTCCACTATGATTTGTTGTGTTACATTCTTGCTATGAATGAAAATGCAAGTCTTTCCACCAAAGGACATAGGGCTGTAGAGTAAGTTAGGCTGGAAGGAAACTTTGGACATTTTTTCTAGTCATTGCTCCAAGGCAGGACCAATTACAAAGTTAGATCAGGGCCTAAGGTTGCACTGATTCTAATATGACAAAAAGGTGAGAGAGGCCTGCCTCAACAAAAGGCCTGAAAATGTATCTTTTTACTTGCCACCTGTGTCTTTTCTAGGGCAGAAACTTCTTTATCTGTTTCTTTAAAGTCAAATTTTTAAAGGCTTTCCTAGCTGCACAAACTCCACATGGTCTTACTGGAATGCCTTGAAAGTCACCTATTCAGTCAGTTCTGAAATCTGCTTTTGGATCTGCACCTTGTTGCAAATGAGCTTCTCAGAATTTCAACCTACTCTCTCACCATTTACTGATAATTAGTATTTTTTTCTCTTGTAGAACCAGACCATATTATTTTTGGCATTCTCTCCCAATTTATTGTATTATTGCAGCTGCATCCAACAAGCATGCATGGGGTCCTAGGTAAACCAAAATATTATTTGTAGTCCATATCTATCTGTGCCCAAAAATTGTTACTGTCTCTTAAAGGCCTGGAAGAGCAGCCAGAAATGGAATTGTGAGGTCAGGACGTACCAGTCCTGTTAAAAGCCAGGGTTGCCTAAGCAGGCTTGGCAGTGGAGCTGGGTCTGGAGTGCATTTTTCTGTGCTTGGGCAGGCCAGTTTCCCCCTCCCGACACATGCACAGCGCTGAGGACAGCAGTACCAACACCTGTGGACTCTGGCAGGCAGCAGGAGGAAGCTGTGGGTGGCGGCGCTGGCCCCACACATGCCGGCACTTCTCATCCGCCACCAGACCTGATCTGTAAGCTCCTGCCTTCCTGGGAGGGTCCTTTCTGTCCACCATCTTTTCCCTTTGCCTCCTGGACCATGTGGTTGCCTGGAGGACACCATCCTGGGGGAGAGAGCTGACACCATTCTCCCTTTGTCTCCTTGCATGTCAGCAGTGGGAGCTGCCATCTTGGAAGGGGGGTACTCCACCATTTGGGTGTCTCTTTGTTCCCCCGAAATTTGTGAGATTTAGCAATTTTGTATCCAGTGATTACTCACTGTTAATTTATTTTTTTTCCTTTTGCTCATTTGCTTGTTAGTAAACTCTAATTTTTTTCACTTATATCTACTTGTATTCATATTGGTGGAAAGCGGTTGGCTAAAACTGAGGGGACGTAACTCATTTTAGAGTGTCCACCTCTTTAAATTGTCTTAAACCAAAACACGGTTTCTCCCAAAAAGAGAAACTCGTCTAGGGATTCTCACCTGACCCAGGGCAAAACAAGCAAGATAAAGGAGGGCCTCACCCACACCTTTGAAAACAAACTACACAGTTTATGATACACTGAAAACAGGCAAATGTGATGCAACCACCACAGT
Source organism: Rhagologus leucostigma (assembly GCA_013397725.1). NCBI lineage: Eukaryota > Metazoa > Chordata > Aves > Passeriformes > Rhagologus > Rhagologus leucostigma. The sequence goes on from VZTD01003687.1 coordinate 680,995, forward strand.
GTTCTTAGGGAGTATCTAAGGAATGTTAGTTTTCTAGGGATCCCAACCACAGATGAGCTGTACCCAAACAAAAAGATTAAGCTGTTTTTGAAAGAGGTGAAGCCCTGTTTTCTTCTCTTTTGAATCTCCCAACCCTTCCCAACTCTGGATATACTTCTGGCAACAAATTGCATTTAGTTTCTCACATGTAAAACTGCCTGTTAGTTACTTTGTGTAATTGACTCTGATTGATCTAATTTAGATAAATATTCTGTATCTCATTAATTACTTAGAACCTTAGCTCGTATTCTCCATGAACATGATGTGAATTACTAAGTTTCTTCAGGCCAAAAAGAGACTTCTTTTATGTTTTTAATAAATGTTTTGTACCCTTTTAACAATTAAATAATACGAAATACTAGACATCTCTCTGTTAAATGATGTGATCTATTAAACAAAAATTTTTGTTCACAGAGGCACAAATGCTTGTAATTTTTCACATATAAAATTCATAACCATTTCTATTTAATAGTAACTCAACATGGGGTAGGCCAGCCAGATAGATAACAATCATATCTAAACCAGAATACATTTAAAATATTTTAAGCATTTCTTGGCTGAAATAAATTCTGTATGTTTTTCCTTCCTAACACTTTAGCATTTCAAGGTCTAAGATTTATACAGAATAATGTCTCTAATATTAGGCATTCTGGGACCTATAAGGCAACTGACTCAGATTAAAAACAAAACTATTTATTAATTTCAATTATCTGTAAATTGAGGTTTTAAATATTTTCTCCTATTACCCAAAACTTTTCATGCAGGTTTATACTGCCTCGATGAGGGGTTGCATTCTTTACATCTCAATGTTTAGCCAGCCATATGATGGAGAGGGATTATATTTGCTTTTTTTCTTAAGGAAAGATCATGGCTGATTAGTACACACGTACGTGCCCTTTAATTGCTGTAATTTTCAAATAGTGCATTTCTTAATGTTTGCCTCAAAGGATAAATTCTCAGAGTTTAAGGGATTAGCGGACATTAATAAACAAGCTTTGCCACAAACCAGGTAATAAGTGTTGCAGTGATTTTTAACAGATGATTCCAGTCCAGTATTTTCAGAGACTCCAGGTGTTACAGGAAAAGGGGGAATAATCACTGTGGTTGTGCTAGGTATTTTTGCAGTGCAACTGCCTTATGCCATGCTCTTGGCTGGTCAGGCCCAAGAGCAGACTTGCATCATGGATAGCAGGTGTATAAGGGTGACTACAGACTGTCATTTTAACATCTCCAGAACTGCCCAGAGTGCCTTGTGTGCGTGACATTTGCTTACAGTTCCCATCTCGAGTGACTTTCTTTGAGATGACAGTGTAAGAGTAGGAGCTTGAAATCCTAAGCAGCAGCGGAAGATGATGTCAATGGGATCCCTGACAGTGACCACAGCTGATCTGCTCACAATCCCTATGGAGCCTGTCCTCTGCCGATTCACTTGTCTTGTTCCTCTCTGCTGGCAGTAAGTTGAGGCTATAATTTCCCTTGCTGGAGCTCCAGATCTTTATCCACTCTAGCTGTCCAATCCCTGTCTGTGGACTGAGAGGAGTTCCAGAGTGTGCTGTAAGGATGGCTGCAGTATAATGTTGGAATGTAGCACAGAGGGAGTCTGTGTTATGTCTACAGCCTGTGGCATCAGGGAAGAAGGAGAATCAAAAAAGTCCCTCAGTATACCACACCTGTAATCAATTTGCTTTTGACACAAAACCACAGAAAGCAGTGGTCCTGCCAGAAAGGTTATTTCCAAGATTTCAGTTTGTTTTCCATGTGGAGCAAACCAAGCTGATTTTTAAACGAAGGCCATGACACAGAATGTGTGGCTATTTACATGAGTCATCTACGGATGCTTAGGCATGTCTATGTGTTGCGCTGACCACTCGGCCGCCCGGAGGCCTGGCAGGCGACTCGCTGCAGTGTCCCGGTCGGGGAGACCACTTGGTGCAAAGCAAGCTGGAGTTGGCTCTCTAAAGAGCCCTCTGCCCTCAGCTCTCAAAAGAGTCAGGATGTTGCTAAGCAACACGTGGAGGCAAAGGAGGAGAGAAGGACCTCTTGGTGCAACAGTGTCAGGTTTACTCTCCCAAAGGAAGAGCAACCAAAGAGGCGAAGAGAAGGATTTGCCAGTACTTTTTGTACAGGGAAAATTCAGGGGTGGATCCAAGGGATAAGCCAATGGGGAATTGATGAGGGATGACAAGAAACCAATGGCGGATAACAGGGGGAGGAACTCATACAAACAGGCCAATGGGGTTTACAACTGAGATGAACTTTCTAGAACATAATTAACTAAGTAATGAAGTACATGAATATGCAAAAGCAACCAAACCAATCGAGAACCGAGGAACAAGGAACTTATTAGAATGGTGGGAGGAGATGCTTCCAAGGGTAACACCCAGGGGGACGAGCCCTCAAATCTCGGTGCCGCCCTCAGAGCCACTGTCGTGGGCGGGGAGATCAGCCCACTGGATGCCCTCAGACCTGCCAGTGGGCTGAATCTCCGCAACATCTATGCTCTTGCCAAATACATATATTGCATATGGTTTCTAGCATTGCTGGAGGCCTGGGCTCTGCTGGACAACTGAGCTTTGAATGCTAAAATAGTCTAATAGTCTTCCTTCTGGGCTGAACGGCAAAATAGTCTAGCTAGACTGTCTGTATTCCTCCTTCCTTTGCCAGTTCTGAATTACAAACTGCTAAGCTTAATGGAAACACTATCTATCCCCTTATCTGTGAAGAGATATGCTATCTGCTCTTGAAACATCTGTTCCATTTATTTTCCATGGCTTTTACGTTTTTACTACTCAGTATAAAAGAGTTAAGCACAGATTTCTAAGATTTGCTTTCAAATTATCAGTCTTCACAGGAGTGACTATCAGATGGAATTCACTTGTTTTTGTATAGTTCCACTGAGAATGAGCATTTATGTAAGTTTGTTTTATTCCTTTCTAAGTTGTTGCTGATTACCTCTATGATCTGATTCAATATTCTTTCCCTCAGACCTGAAGGCTACTGATGAGTAACTTAAGCGGAGCTCTGTGGAAGACTCTTTTTTCCTGTGGATGGTTAGGGACAATGACTGACAATGAAAGACTATGCTCCTTTCCAGAGGATTAATCAATCATGATACAAAGTGAACATATAATTATTTTTCAATTATATTCTAAATAGTTGGTAATTGAACAATTTTGTTCTTGATGTGGGATAACTCCTAGAAGAGTAGAAAGTCTTTGAAAATTTAATTCTCTCTGGGATGGTCTAACACACCGTGAACCTTACAAGCATCCAGGCTTAATGGGCTTTCCTTCCAGCTTGCCAGCTCTAATTAAAGGCGAACTCTGTTTCAGGATGTTATTCTATTAGCTTGCACAAAATCACTCACATTTGCATGAGCCTGTCAAACCTCATATTTGATTCTGCCTAGTCTCCTGAATGAAGCAAGAGTTTTACTTTCTTTTTCTTCTGGCCATTGTGGTCTTCTGAATTAATTTTTCTAACTTTGCTTCTGCAACTGTGAACCTGACAGGTAGTACATTTCTCATTAACAAGGCATTTTCTAGTTCTGGTATCACACTGCTACTTTTCTTCGTGCCACAATAAGACTATTTCCTCGTCAAAGAAAAAGTAAGTTGAAGGGTCTTGGAGGCTATCTATGTAAAAATGACTACTAAATGGCACAGATTCTACAGACAGAAACTTGACAAAATATTCTCCCATTAGCGAAGAAATACTTATTGAATTTCCATTGCTGTCTTAATTCCTTTACATCTTAAGTCATTAGTAACTTTAGTTGTGATTATGACATATAATCCTTAAAAATACCATGGAAAATGCAGTGATAAACCAGCAAAAATATTCCTACAAACTCTTTTTAAAGATACTGGCCTTTACTTTGAAAAATTGGGTAATGACACAGTGAAACAACTGACTATCTTGTCTTGTTAGATATATTTGTTTTATTTACTTTCACAATTAAAACATTAGTTAAAAAAAGGAGCAGAATCTGTCATGACTAATTCTCTCCGTCCAGAAAATTTGCAAACTACTTTGCAGGTCATACACTTTTACTCTGTTGATACATAGTTCCTTTATAATGAAATAGAATACTTATCTATGTAGAACAATTCTGTAAATATGTTTGAGGCAGATACTGTAGTGTATGTATTGCATCAAATACAAATCCCAATGTGATTTTTCAGATTGATTAGTATAATTATAGACTTTAAGTTTTAGCTAGGGCCATTCAACCATATGTTTCATTTGTTCCTATTGCGTTGTAATATTTGAGTGCCCCACTGGGCAGTAATGCCACTGAGAAATGATAGTCTGATTAAGTTTATTAGGCAAAAGCAGAACTGAGACACTAAGAAACAAAGGATCCAAGTTAAAATCAATTGAGAAATTAAAATATTTGGTCAGCTTCAGCTGACCTTGGATCACACCCGAGCTTGTATTTGAGACCTGAAATGACTATCATTGGCCGAGAGTCTCTTAAGCAAAAAATTATTCTATAATGCAAGGGGAATAGGATTTTTAATCAGTGGAAGTAGTATGAACTGTAGTTTGAAATACCAAGAACACTGAAATGTCAGTAGTTGTACTAAACAGTCACCAAGAAAAAAATATCATCAGTAGTTATCTCCTGAAAGAAGCACAATTAACCTGACAGAGTTTTTCTTACTATTTCTTACTATTCTTGTTTCTTATTTCACTTACTATATGTCAGAGACTGAAATATTATGGTTTATGACTTAAACTTTTTCATGAAGGACTTCTAAAACTGTGTTGCAAAAGCTGCAGCGAAGACTATGGCACCCTGAAAGGGGCCCTGACTGAGGCCTTACACTGCTCGCTGATGAAGATAAGATAAAGTAACAACTCAGGACTGGGGACATTCACAAAGGACAAGCTTAACACCTCCAAGATGGAGACCATGGCCCCGGGGCTATCAGCTGCCGGGCTTGCACAGACCCTCGAACCAAAGGGTGGGGGAGAGAGGCCTTGGGTGTGTGCTGGAAAAGCCTCTGGCGAGAGGCGCAGTGACCGCCCATCCTCCGCTGTGCAGAGGAGCCCAGCTGAGGGGCCCTGCACCCGGGGG
>VZTD01003687.1:686194-776309 GCA_013397725.1 Rhagologus leucostigma
CAAGAGGGTCCCCAGACCCTGCACCAGAGGACCAGAGATGATGCAACAGACCCTCAGTGTCGCAAGGGACAGTGCCACGCTGGCCCCTGCAAGGGAGGCACGTGGGCGTTCCCACTTGCCCAAAGTACATATATTAATCCACGGAATTCTTTACTCCTCGGCGTATGGCGGCGTGGCGTAGCATGGTGGCGGGGGACTCTCACCACCAGAAGAGCAGATGGAGGGGAGCAACGAGACGTCTCTGGGACCCTCGGATGGGTGATCTGCTTACCTAACCCCTGTCACCTCTCCCTGTCCCCCCACCCCCCACGCACACTTCTTTATGCCTTTCTTTCTTTTCTCTTTCCTTCTCTTTGCCTCTTTTACTATTAAATAAAATACATCAATTTTTTGGCACCAGCATCTAACCTCGTTTGGTTTTAATCTCGTTTTTGGGAATATTTTGAACCTTCTCAAAGTTCCTTCTGGTTTATACACAGAGATTTAGTTTTCTTTGCTCTTCTGGGTTTAAACCGGATCGCAACACTATATACTAATTGAAGAATATTTGATTTGTGATTACAACAGAATTACTATTCCTGAAGCCTTCAGGAATATATGTATGTTTGTATGTATGTATGTGTGTGTGTATGTATGTATGTATGAAGACCATCTCCTTGCTGCAGACTCTTTCATAAAACAATACAAGCAAAGAACTCCTACAGTGAATGGATCCATGCATCTGTTAGCTACAATTCCTGAGTACACTCAGGAAAACTGTATCTTCACAGCAAGGGTTCATACAGCATGTATGATAGAAGGGCTGCAGGACTGATATAACTTCAGTGCACAAAATATTGTACACACAAGTTGCTGGAAATGTAAATATTAAGTTGGCAATATATTGTAAAAAAACTGGTAGACCTTAGCTGATATGATTTAGCTCTACTATGGATTTATATATTGAAGATGACACTTAGAAATTCTAACATTTTAGTGATTTTTAAGGATCTTTTTATCCTTTTTGATATTTGTAATTGTAGTGAACTTTAGTATACCCAGCTCCAGCTTCTGTCAGATTAAAAAGCTCCCCAAAGCTCATTACAATTATATGTTTCAGAGCAACATCTGTGTTAGAAAACAAGTTATAAATTCCCTAATGAGAGAGGTCAAACAAATGGAAACCTTCAGCTCAAGGTTTCACGTGCCATTACTCAGATAAACTCATCTGTTGGGATGCTCAGTAAATAAAAGCAATTTAACATTTTTTACTCTTAAAAAGAGAGAAAAAGGCAGAGAAACCCTAGTGTTCCACCACATGGGATTTTATCATTCTAATGGACGGATTTGGAGCACTGCAATTACCTAGCTGCTCAGCATTTTATGTCAGTTTTCCCAGCATAGTTCTTCCAGACCTGTTCTTTATGTGTTTGCCTCTGGCCATCACAGCATGCTCTGAGGTGCCATTTTTCCCATTTGGCCACGGTCTTCAGATGAAAATTTATTTAGCTGTAGTAAGCAAAATATTCTGCGGACAATTTTCTCACCTTCCAGCCCACCTCAGTCGTTTATTTAATTCTTTCTATTAAATTTTCTGTTCTGTACTGAGAGTCATTTGACAGATTTTTTACATCATAATTATAGAAAAGTCCAAATAGTAGCTTACCTTGTGTCTGTGTGTTCGTTAGCCAATCAAAATTATTCTAGTAGTCAGGTGTAAAAAATAGCAGTTTGAGGGATCTGAAGAAAGAACAGTTGATGGAGCAATACCAAACTTTTATGTTCTAATACAAAGTAAATCCCCTTGAACTTTAATCTTAAGTGTTAGAAATTTAGATTAGATTGTCCAGCAGATTATTGGACAAAATTCTATGAATAACCCTTCTTAAAAGATGACTTTTCAGTTCTGTCTGTTCCCAAACAAGCTCTTACACAAGTGTTGGGTTATGAAGCCACATGTTGCGAGTTATAAGAAGAATTTCAGCTATATCTCATAAGTTGTTCTGATATCTCGGTTATGATTTTTCAGTCCACATACACATTTTCTGATTTTTTGGCTGTCATACTTTATTTTCTTTTCTTTTTACCTAAGAAATTAACATTGTACATGCTGCTATCATATTTGAAAAATTCTTGTGTGGCCTTCCATTGCCTGTGCATATCTTACCTGCTTAGATTAAAACTCCCTGAAGCAATTCTAAAGAATAATACCAGTCTGTTGCTACTTTTCTTGAAGCAGTCTGAGTCATCAATAACTTTTTAAACAATTAATATATAATCATAACTATGAATTATTCATTTCAATTATGGTGAAAGAACACTAATTAAAGATTAAATGATTGCTTACAAATACCAAGAAGGCTCCAACCATCTGAAGTTTAAAATTATTGTGTGCACAAAAGGTACTTTAATATAATGTCCATCACTTCAAAGAATGGCATTCTGTTTTTTTTTTTTTCTGTCACATAAAACACTACCTGAAATCAATGAAAATTGCAGTTAAGGTGACTGAGGTCTGAAGTGGCTTGACTTTAGTGTCTCTGGTGAATAAGCTGACCAAGCCTTGTGCTTTGATAAGCAGGTGAATACAGAATTATCTCATTTCTGCATGCAGTTCTGCTGAGACAGTCTGTTAGGTGACTACATTACCTAAGCTATTAATACATTGGTAGATAACTGGAATTGGAGAGTCATAGGTTCTTATTGGTCTCTTGCATAATTTCAGGTTTAAACAAATCCCAAAATTATACAGGACAGGGGAAGAAGTCTTAAGCAAAAGCAAAGATATGAAAGCCAAAATTTAATATGGTACTTAGTGTGTGGTAAGCCAGCAGAATCTCTTAGTGTTGGTTGTGTGGATATCTGCCTTTTTTCAAGTGGTAGTAACAGTTCAAGAGGTCTCCAGGGATAGAACTGCAGTACTTCCCTTATGAACCACAAAGGAAGGGCAATGGTCTGTACCAACCAATTATTACCAAACAAAATCACCCCACCGACTTCACAGTGGGCATCCCAAATATGAAAGACACAACATGAAAAAAGCTCCTAAAACTTAACGCAAGATGTATATACAATGAGTGTTGCTTCCTGTCTCTGAGAACTTTTAATAACACTTTTGCCATCAAATATGAGGATACTGAGCACTGAAAGAAAATTAGAAATTGTCGGTGGGGTTGATGGTTAGTGGCCTAGGGTGATTTGTCTTTTCAGCCTCAGCACTGCGCTGGATACCTGCTATGACTACAAAGCTGTGGCACAAAGTCCTGTATTGATTCCAGCTTTCACATCCAAGGTGATTTTTGGAGTTGTATGGATGAGCTAAAGGTTGCCTGGACATAGACATTTTTCCTCTCTGAATCCTGCAGTTCTGCCCTGTGCTTCCAGGAATCAGGATTCCACCTGAGTGAGTTTTGCACTTCCCTTTTATAAGTTTATATCTTTTAGTGAAAATAATTTATTCCTTCCAATGAAGGCTTGAGAAGTGCAAAAAGGGAGGAAAACACTGTGGAGACAACAGCTCTTCCAGTTGAAAAAAGGTCTCATTCTTTCTGGCTTTGCCTATCTTCGCCCTGCTTAGAGCATCTCTAAGTGGATTACCTTACACCTTACTGATTGAGAAATGAAATGCAGGATCCAGCTAAGGGCATTTCTGCCTTTGAATGTGTTTTTGTTACAGTTCATGGTCCAAACTTCTCTGAATACACATCTCCCAGGTTTCCCTGTCTTACATTAGTCCAACAGCATTTTCTGTTCTGAGCATTAATCACTGCTTACCCCAAGTAAGTCCAAATGTCCTCTAACATTTATAATGACAGATATGCCGCTACTTCAGTAGCTTCTGTATGTCCTTCCTCTCCTGGCAGGGCTCCCTTATGTCCCCCTGTCTCCTGGCACAGCTCTGCTTTCAAGAGTTAGTATTCCTTTCACTTTTCTGTCTGGCATTTCCATTCCTCCTGTCATTAATAAGCATCTGTTGCTCGAGTTCTGTGATACACTATTAATCATCCAACTAAAGTTACCAGGTATTTTTTTTTTACTTAATCATTTTTTCCCTACTTCTTCTTGCACTGTCACTTTGATTGTGTTTGAAAAATACTGCTGTCTGTAGATTATTCTAAGCAAAGATTTTCTTCGCTTTCGTCAAACTGGAAGGTGTGCAAGTATTAACAGAAAATGAAAGTTCTATTAACTTTCACATTCATGACCCAAAGAAATTTCAGTTGGAACCCAATAGATATAAAAAAGCTTTTACAAGTATTCTTTCAGGAGAAAATTCAAAATGTAATAAATGAGAACCGATTAATTTATTTCTCTGTTCTTGGTCTTCAGTCTGAAAAGAATTCTTTCATTGAATTACAGATAGATTTTTGTCCCTTTAAAATTATCAGTTGTAGGTTTTCCATAGTATCACAACTGAAAAAATCAGTTCTAGAGCCTTGAATGATGTAGCTCATCTAAGATTCTATGGTTTAATTTAGTATATTTCTTGTACATACCTTAATCTGGAAGTGGAATTTCCAGTATCTACCTGAATTTGCTTTGATTTCAATGGTAAAATTTCACTAGCTACCCCATTTTCATTAAATTTATTGAAACTGTAAATCATTGTAAGTAGATGAGTATAATAAATGCTAAGACTCATGTATTCTTTTTTAAAATTTTGTTTACCTGCATCTCCAGAGCTTGAAGCTACACAACTGCTTTTAGTAGTCAACCAAGAATTATAAAACTGGGTGTAATCAAATATTATGTTTTTAACCCCAAACCATTGAAGTCAAACCTGAAAGATAATGGCAGTTACTTCTTACATTGTAGGTAAAGTTAAACTGTATATTTTCTGCAAATATAAAGTATTATACTTTTCCTCTCTCCATTCCTGAACACTAGTACTTAGCTGGTACTCCTGGTAGAAAACAGAAAAATGCATAAAAGTTTTTCTCATGAATTTCCATTTTTCAGTTGAACTGGAAGTTAAAACAATGCAAAAAGTTGCTGCATTAAGCATCCTTTTGAATTCAGGTAGAGAAAGAGTAATAAAGAGTAGTCCTTCCTACTAATTTATTGGCTTATTTACTATTAAAAGATATACATATAGATGTTTGTATGAGCTAAATTTAATTAATATAATTTTTTTTCCGAATAAGGCTAAAGTGTTATGCTTTCATTGAGAGTGTGCTCATGTGTGCCTGAAAGTCCTTTCCATATGCATGAGCACTCACAACCTGCAGCACCAAGAAATTAATAGTCTGCACTGCCTTTCCAAAGACAAAGTCAAGACGCATGAGTCACTTTACTATTGATTCAGGGATTGGCACTGCCAAGTTGTTACCAATAAAGTAATTTCCTAAAATCCTAGCGGTCGTGGTCTAAAATTTATCACTGTCTTTATGCAGCAAAACATCACTTTTAAAAGACAGAAGAAAATTAATTAGAAATCCAGTGAAGTTCAGATGGCAGTAGCAAAGATCCCTGAAATAATGCAATACATAAGAAGAGGATGTGCTGATAGTGGGGAAAGAAACTGTAAAGGTTATGTGTTTTTTTCTCTAAAAAATCACTAGGGAAAAAGGATTTAAAATAGTTATTCATCTGTAGTATTACAAGTCATATTATAGTTCAAGAAGAAAATGTAATTGGAATAATTCCAGACACAATGTTCTATACAGTTAAGGTAAAATAGTCTATTCACTGACAAAATGTATGGTTACCTAAAGAGTTTCTTATTTCTCAGAAATGGTTGTAGTTTAATCGGGTGGTGGTCAGATCCACTGTGTTATTTTCAGCACTCCTGCTCTGCCACAGAGAAAGCCCATGTCATCTCTCCTTTAAATATGACCTCATCTATCTTATTGCTGGGGTAACAGAAGAAGCCGGTAGGATCCTGCTGTAATTTAACTACAAAATGACTCTATTTTCCACAGCACTATCTTAACAAGGTATTTTTCAGTTACTGATATTGTTTTGCTGCTTTGTTTTCTTGCTTTCCAATCTTACTGTTTTGCTATAGAGCCAGAATTTGAAGGCCCAGAAACATCTTCCGCAGACATGTCAGTCCAGCATTTTAACCAAGAAATAAGCAAAAATTATATATATGGGTTTTTTTTCTGTTAATGTTAACTCTACTTTGAACTGGAATAACTTTCTCCTGAACTTATTAAAACTGAGATCTGCCTCCTCAATTTCATCTCCATTCTCAATAAGATGTACATCATCTGCTGTTACAAAAGTTTTCAGATATTTGTGCTAGTTCTCTTGGCCCAGTGGCACAACAAAATGTCCAGCAACAAAATACATTGATACATTGATACGTTATCTTGTCTAGAGAAGATACAGTCACAAAAGAATTTGAGAATCAACTCTTAGTTGACATTGAAAAGTATTATATAACCCCCCTGCAAATGTCAGATCTGAGTTTATTCTTTCCCTGGATCCAATTGCTACACTGAAATGTGGGCAAGGTACCTTTGCCCTCCACAAGGCAAAAAATTCCTCAGCGATATTTCTTCTGGCAGCCCCTTTCCCAAGTCCCATTAGCTGTAGCTATGTGCTGTCTTTGCTCTGAACCCCATCTCTAACCATATATAGTTTATCATACCCCAGGGTATCTCTCTCCCTCCAGGAACGAAACTCTTCATTGGAAAGTTCTAGCATCAGCCCTTGGCTGTACATAATTCTTTCCAGTTCCCAGCCTCGTACATAGCTCCAAGCATCCACCCTCTTTTAATCTTCATCCTTTACCCCAGGCTGAGCTACAGGGACCTAGGGCCCTTTGACTCATCTAGAAACAAAATGCTAGTTATTTAAAAACGCCCAGTTTCCTTTGACAGCTATTCTCTATTATTATTTCCTTTGTAGCTCTGGGCTTTCCCTGCTCTCAACCCTAAACTGACTCTTAGACAAGACACCCTTTGTCTTCCTCTCTTCCTCACAGAGACGAATCATCCTCATGTCCACCATTTGCTTCTCATAGACCCTCTCTGACTATTTTACATCTGAATTTTGTGAGCTTTTCTTTCTTTCATCACTTAACTGTACACTGAGCCATTGGTCAAATTTCATGCCCCATTCGGGGACTAAACCCCTAGCAGCTCTAATGCTGTGTAGTTTCTGGGGACCTCCATGAAGTAAGTTTGTGTTCATGCATGCCTGTGAATAATGTACTGGAGAATTAGGAGAACAATAAAATAGAAAACATGAAGAGTTTAGGGTATTTGCTATCAAGACAGTACTAAGGAAACAAAAAGATTCTTGCTATACTTTAGAAAATTGAAAATATTTGTAAATTTTTCTTACATATCCTTCTGCATTTTATTTTTGTTCGTTTGTTTTTTGGTTGTTGTTATTATTACGTAGCCTGTATTACCAGAGAAATTCACACTACAATTGACTTTGCTCAAGAGCCCTCTACTGCATTAGTACAAACAATGCTAACATGAACATTTATGAAAATAGAGTCATGGAGACCTACATGTGACAAGTCCCACTCCCTACATTGCTCCCCATTCTACACATTGTGTTCGTATCACAAGTTACCTTGGCAGTGTTGCTCATGACAGTAGTGGTACAAAATGACAAAAATATCAGTGAGGTTTGAACAATTCTGCCGGGTAGGCTATAAGGTAAAAGGTGACCCTAACTGTGGGCAGAGAGGCTGGATTCTACTTTTCATGTCATCTGCAGTCTATGCAGATTGTGTTTAAATCTGCTTCCTGCTTCACTCCCAAAATCTGCAGTTTGCCACTGAGATTGAATGAAGATACTTAGAAAACCTTACAAGAAGGCTGGAATGTTTCATTACCTGAGAGTATTTCTTGTAAGGAGTTGAAATTAGATGGATGATCTTTGTCCTTAGAGGAATGCTCTGGGCACAGTGACTGATTTTGCAAGAGCTATATCCTGAAGTACAGACTTTAAGGCCTGCTCAGAGATAGACATAACCAGGACATGCCCCAAAGTGGCAAGATTTAAGAAATATCTCCTCAGCATTGGTTTTGGCTGCCTCAGCTGATACACAGTGTATTTTATGATATGTGCATAGGGCACTTAGTGTTATAGAATGCACTCGAGGAGCCAGAAGCCAAGTTCACCACACTAAATTAAGACTCAAAGACCAAAACCGCTTCAGGTTCTGAACTTTATTTTGTGCTGTTGAAAGTCTTATATCCTGTGACTCTTGGAGCACACTAGGGAATTTTAACCAGACAGATTTTCTCTTTCTTTTCTGAAAGAAATATGGAGAAATGACCCATATGAAATGTTGATACCTCAGCATCGTACTGGCAGGTCTTATAATGAAGCATGTTCAAATAAATCTGTGAATTAATGAATAGAGATTTATATAAACAATCTTTTAGTGCAGAAGAAAAATGTTGTATTTTGTGAAAAGACTGGTGTGTCTTCTGAATGCTAGTGAAGACAATGAATCAGTAAAATAAGTACCCGATTGCATTGGGTAATTTTTATTTCATCTGTGACACTGATTGTAAGTGAAATGAGCTTGTTATTACATGTGAAGCCATAATGTCAGATTTTCTATGTTATACCAAAAGAGAGTGCATTCCCATTGGGTAAATGCTATTTGAAAGCCTTTTGTAATCATTTCAACATACAAAGTAGAGCTGAAAATAAAAATTGTCTGATTCCTGAAAATCCTGAAGGAAAGACTTATCTATACTTTGTACATTACAAGGCATACCTTTCAGGCTTTTGACTTCTAGAATTACTCATTCCCTCTGTTAACTTGTGAAGCTTTCAAGTGTGGTGAGCTAGGTACCCATAGATGGACTCTTGGCAGAAGAGGAAAACCTGCATGCCAAGTCTTTTATAGCTAGTCAAAAGAAAAAGCACAAAAAGGTGGGTTTGAAACCCTAGAGTTCTCTGCAGAGCAGAAGGGATTTTGAGAAAACACCTCTACTCTTTTGAAATTTCCAGAATCACTCCTTAGAACAGGCTTCTGCAACCATTCTTGCAACCAGATGAATAGGGCTTATTGTTTTGTAAGCTTGCAGCTCTGAGGGTAAAACATCTCCATGGTAGTGGATGATTTCGAATCTCGTCAGGCTGTGGAGAATCTAAGACCAACACTTTCTGGATGGCACTGTTACTAGTATGGTCTTTAGAAAAGTTAGTGACTGCAACTGCCTTTTACATTGTACTTGTTATGTGCTGAGGAAGAACAAAGAATGAAAGGTCAGGATTTAGGAGAAAAAAATACTTTCTGCCTACTTATATTTCTCTGGTCTCATAACTGTTAAATGTTAACTAAAAGCAGTATGTGTTGGAACTCTGTACTAAAATGTATTTCAGTGGTATTTGGTTGTCGAAGTTATAACTAGGAAGAAATATCTAATGCTGCTGTAAAACATCAGAAATTGAAGATCTTCTAGAATATGAGACCAGGATACTAAATGAAGCAAGTAAAATCAACAGTTTAAACAGGAAGTGCTGAATTGAATAAGCATTGTGAAAAGGATTGGGTCTTATGTTTATGTGTTAAAGCTTAAACTGTACCCATATTTAAGCTTTATGCTACTGCTTTTCACATCTTACAACTGAACCTTAGGTTTGAGCATCTCAATATAAGCCCTGAAAACCAGCAACCCTCCAAATTCAGGTAGGTCCTGAAGATGAATTGTACAGCACCACAAATATCCATGAAGAAGCTAGTCCAAGGGCTATTTAATCTAGGTGACTTTGTTTTCAGACAGTTACAAGCTATTTTTGCTGTGAATTGCCTCCTATTCCCTACCAAAACCATTTTCAGGGTAAAAAAGAATTTTTAATCTTTCAGTGCCTGTCAATCTCTTCACACACTTTGAAATCTATAAAAGCATTTAAAAAACCAGTCCCAAACTTGAAATGACCTGTCTATAAAATTAATAGTAAATTGCTGACCATGTGGCAAAAGATAAAGAGGATCACTATTTAAAAAAAAAAAAGAAAGGCAAATTGAAAACCTAATAAGTCCCTTTTCTCTCCTTCCTCCGCATAGATAACTGATTGTGGGGACCCCTTGTAGTCATTAAGCACTCTGTTAACTGGCATTGCATTGAGCAGCAGAGAGGAGGGTTAGTATTCATGTGGTACTTGTGAAATTCTACAGATTAGACTCAAGGCTGAACATCACATTATTTGGTTAAGTGTATGTAAAATAATGCTATTAAAAAGTAGTTTCAAATGTAATCTCAGGATTTCAGTTTCTTTTCTTTATAATATTAATACAGATAAAAAAGTAACTGGGAGTACTGAAATGGAATGAATGCCTACTATATAGATTCCCCTCTTTCTCTGAGAAAGACCTGAAAAATCAGGAACTTCTGCAATTCAGTGAAATAACTATTGACTATTTGAATGCCATGGAATGAATAGCTAAAATTGGGTTCCACATATTTCAATGCAGAATGCTTGGAAAAAGAAAAAATGCTTCTACGTTGGAGGATGAGAAGGATCCAAGTACTCTGTCAGGTGTGCTGAGCCTCGATTACATTTACCCCGGATAACAGAGTTGATCCCAGGAGCTCTGGTAGAGAAAATGATGTTCACTCTTCCAGATTCCTGGTGCTTCTCCTTTCTTTTCTTATAGACTCTTTTCAAGCAGTTTTCCCTCATCTTCTAGATTGCTTCTCCCTTCTGAGCACTCTCTGTACCTTTTTCTTAATACCCTCAGTGAGTAGGAAATACAGCAGTTTTTTTCTCTGCTTGCATTTTGAGGATTCTTTGTTGTATGATATTATAGCTTTTCTTTCACAGGACACATTTTTCAACATATGGGAAGACAGTGCTCTCTCACTGAGATGCTTTTCAGCCTTCTCATTTAGTGCTCTATTTGCCTGAGTCCCTAATCCTCTCTTACTGCCTGCTGCTCAAAGCAGGTTTAAATGAAGGAAGAAAAGGTCCTCAAGAGTGATAATGAAGGAGGTTCTTCTTATTGTTTTGCTAACTACAAATCCCAAAAGATATCTAGAAAAGTTGGAAAGGTAAAGACGAAGAAATATGTCAGAATTAAGAAAGTTATGAATTGTCCATGAGTCTATCCTGTTGCAAAATTGTTTCCCGTTTGCTCTTGATATTCTGCTTGCTATTTTTGTCACTCTTATTTTTTGAGATGACCGGATGACCCGAAGGGAATTCTCTCAGGGTTATTTAAAGAAGCTAGTAGGGGACTTCCTTATGCAGTAATTCCCATAGTATCACTCATTTTTCTCCTTATATATCACCTTTAGTCAGTCTCAAATCTTGAATGGACGATAAATTGTGTAAAATTTAAGCAATTTATGTGCTTGAGGTTTTTCTCAAATCTGATTTGTGTAGACTGAGAAATTTCTTTGTGATCTTAATATTTTTTAAGGTTTGGCAACCATTTTTTATTAGATGTGTCTGACCTATTGCAGATATGCTGCAGACAAAATACAGAGAGCATGTGCACAGCATTAATTTTACTGGTGCAGGGATCAACAGCAAGGAACCAAGGAAGTGCCGATGGTGTACATTACGTTCAGCTGTGCAGCACATAGTCTCTAGGAGAGATGCTCTCTAAAAAATCATTCTTCTTAACAAATGACTTTTTCTGTCACAGTGTACAGTGTCAGTAGATCCAATTATTTTGCTATATGACTGTATAAGTTTATGTATAAGGTTACAAACAGAAATGTTATAGCTCATCTTGCTTTGAGTATTGGTGACTATTCATGTTTCCTTCCTATAATTAGGCAGTACTTTATGGCACAATTTATGCGATGGACATTTTATGCATTTTTAGATTTGCTTTCAGTGGGGGAAATTACTTATTCTTTAAGTACTTTTAGCATGTGTCTTTTTATCATAGGTCATTATTTCCAGGTAAAATATTAGCCTGTGTTCTGAACAGGAATTTTCAATATTAATTGAACATACCTGTTCATTGACTGAAGGAAACATTCAGGTATGTGTGATTACCACAATCTCTTTCAGAGAAAATCCTTCTTCATTTGAAAGTCTCCTAGTTAAGTCATTATATGGCACCAAGTTTGGTGCTATGAGTGAATCAGAGATCTTACTATAGCATAGCAGTTCATGTTTTCATTTATTCTTATTTTTGGGAACCGAATACTGCTAAAAATTCTATTGCATAGAAGACAGTAAATTTAAAAATTTAGTCTGTAAAGAGGTTTCTAAATAATCTAAAATCTGTACAGAAGGAGTATTTTGACTGGACTTTGTGGATCTTTGCAGTCTATAATGCTTATTCATTCCTTCTCCCTTCCATAATTCACTACTTGGGACAGAAGCTTGTGTTTTGGATCAGTGTGAATCAGACTCTTTAGCAGAAGCCAAATGTCTCTGGGGCTAGAAAAGAAAGAACACTACCTGTGTCTTACTCCCTTCCTGGAGAATTAAAATATGACTATGTCATTATACCTAGTGGTCCATTTTCTAATTTTTTTAGACCTGTACAGGTATTTGAGGCAAAAATCTCTATCTTTCCATCTGTTGTATGCAGAGCAGAAATGCTTTTGCCTTACTAATCCAAGATATGTAAATATTTCTGAGGACAATTATGTTTTTCATACCAGAGTTTCAATTCTCTAATGTTGTGGTAAAGTCACCTACAGCTTTCTTTGTATATACGAGTGGGAATTGGAAGAAGCAGGTTAATTCTCAGCTCAGACACAGAAATGTGTGTACGATGTTCATGAGCCAGTTAACTGAGCTCCAGTTTCCAAATATGCAAAATAGAGTATTATCAACTGCCCATCTCAGATTTGATAACAATCTTTAAAGGCTGTGAGATTTAGAATTGCCTTTTTTTCCCTCCCAAAAATATATGTGAATAACAAAGCTTATTGGAGAATTGTTTGTTCAACACCAAAGGTGACCTGACCTTTCTCACCTTGGTTCTGTTTGCATTAGCACTAAGTCTGCTACAAGAGAAAATTTGCAGAGTGAAACAGTTGATGCCGAGGACCTCATATTCAGACTAAAATAGTTTTTTTTGTACTAGCATTAGTCTGATCCATGGAGTGAATGGTTGGAATGCAGTAAGTAAGCACCTGGATCAGATCTTGTACTCCAGTTTCAACTAATAGAAAAGCATTTATTTGCTCCAAGTGCACTCCACATTGTAACCTAAAAACATGCTGAGTGTGGATGATTAGTAAATCGAAAAGCACATTGCTGATGCAAACTAAAACACTAATGTAATTGCATCCTTAGCCTCTTGCAGGGGTATCATATTTGAATACAGGGGAGGTTTTTTCCTATGTTCTCACCGAAATGAGATAGTATAAAATCCATCCTCTAATAAGAAGACCTTCTTTAGCGTATTTGCTTCTTTCAGACAAGTCGGACCAATCAGCTGTGGGAGCTCCCAACAGTCCCTCTCCGGCAAATTCTCAGTGTTATTCTGACAACACGTTCCTTCTCCAAATCTTTTTAATGCCAATTGTGAAAGAAATTTTTCTAAGGATTTCCATTTTTCCAGACAATTTTTTTCTTTATCTTCAGTCTCTTAATTAGGTCATTATGATTTAACTAAAAGTCTTGTGCAGGACAGAATTTGTGGTTGCTTTATACCTCTGTGTCACAGGTGAAACTTCTCCTTTGGAGAAGACCATAATGAGTAAGGAATAAAAATCACTGCAGCTGCTTGTTTTGAACACAGGGAAAGCAATAGATCTGTGTGCTCCAATCGGGTGCAAAAGAGAGAAGAGCATCCCAACTTTCACAATTATGATAAAGGCTGGAAGTGAGGCAGGGAAGAGGACCTGTGATGAAATCTTAACCATGTCATTTGCAGACAGGGATTGCACCTCAACTGTGAGACTATTTTGTGAATACTTTCACAAGGATAGTGAGGTAGGAATATGATAAGTCATAGAAACTTTATTAAAGAGTTCTTGTCACACACACATACAGAAAGCAACTGAAAAGTACATTCACATGTTTCAGTTTGTCTGTGTTGGAATACTAACTGGAATACAACAGTAACTAGGCATTTATCGGCTTGCACTTGGGGTTTCAGAGTAGGTCAAATCTGTTCTTGACACAGTCAAAAAGTTTATGTGAAACTATGCAGAAAATTACACTAGTAAATTTATATGTAAACTTTAAATAAAATGTTCTGATTGAGTAATCTCTAAATGCCAACCGATTCTACCTCAGCCTGGGCAGAGTGCCCACACTGGTTTTCAAATGGGATCTGTTCTAGTCCCATAATGCAGAACAAACTAAATATGTTCATTTTTAAGTAAAAAGACAGCAGATTGTTCAGGCAGGTTGGTATCTGACTAAATAAATATATTTGTAAAAGTATTATTAATACACATTCCAGTAGACCAAATAATAGTAATAAAAGGCTTAAAGAGATGTTTGTATGCACATATATATTGTAATAGTGGCCCCAAGCCTGGTTTTACAAACCACAGTTACTCTGTCAGTAATAAAAAAACCCCTGTCACATCATGGTTGATTGTCAGATGCAATCCTATGAAGCGTAGTGCATAAACATTCCTGTGAACTCTTCATATACATTCTTGTTAGAGCAAACATATGCAAAATTGGTAGCACAACCGCATGAAGTGTTTACAAGTTAAAAGAGACTTAATCCCACCTCCTTGTATGCACCTGGAATGGCAGGATTATCATGAGAGATATTTTTCAGTGCTTCACTTTTTCATCTCCATTCTGATTACCTGAAACAACTGTAAAAAGAGCAAGGATTTGTGAAAATGAAAAAAGCTGCTAATGAAGATTATCATCGTTCATGCAATAAAAGCTGTAGTTGATCTCTAGGGATCAGCTGATATGAATATTAGTTATTACAGTCTCAAGATCTATTCTACAGCCAGCATAATACAAAAATAGAATACAAAAATTGCAAGCTTCAATACTTAAAATGAAATTTGTTCCACATTTAAATGCTTTTTTGCAAATAAGATAAAATATACTGCACTTATAAAAATTAATTTTCACTTAACATGCTGTTCAGAAAGCCTGAAAAGACCAGCAGGTTCAAACCTTTTTTTATACAATTAGATATCTTTCTTATAACTATCTCTTTTTCATAACGAAATCATCCTTTCAATTTGTCAGGAATCATCCAATAAAAATAACTTTACAGGTGTGGTGAAAAATTATATATTACATTAACATATTATTTAATTCTATTAATATTATATGAATATAGTTTTGAGAAATCTAGTAAAGTTTATCCTAAGAAAAGGCAAATTCCTTCTATCTGAAAGCTATCTGTCTGCAATGAGCTAAGCTGATGCTGGATGTGCTGCTCCCACAGGCTCCACCAAGTGCCATCTTTCTATAGTGTCAATTGAGTTGGATAACAAGCACCCTAAGGAGTGCATCCTTCCCAGGTATGGGTACTTGCCTTTACTAACATATAAATAATTGTCTGGAATCCATTCTTCCCATGAATGCACACCTGGATCTGTTGACATGAATATTATTTTCCCCACCTTTTTCCTTTCTTTGAAACAGTCTTGGCAACCCACTGCCAGAGAAAAAGGGAGTGGAATGGGAACCCTGTCCCAGTGATCTCTTGTTACAGTCACAGCTAAAAACATTTCTGTCCAGCCTGTCTTAAATTGTACATGCATAATTATGCATAAGTCATGAGGAGTCATGAGGTTATTTCACATCATCTCTTTAATTTAGCACATTAAGTGGTATATATGCAGATGTCATGCATGTGGGTGGCTTTCTAATCAGTTCTACAAGCCACAAGCACATTTCTTAGAAATGGAGCAGTTGATGGTGTACATATGAAAACAAGTCAGTAGAGATCTTTAAATGCAAGCTTGCTAAGATGTTTGAGCATTCTAGATGAAAAGGATATTATTGTTTTGCAGAAATGTGCACATGTATATTTGCAGAAAGAGCACAACTTCACACGTAGCTAAAAACACAAGCTGTTGTGGATACATTACATGTTAGTGCCACTGCATTGTCTGGAAAAAGCCTAGAAAACTGATCTTTGGGTTCAAAAATTGTCACTTACACAGCTTGACAAAGAAGATGGATTTCACACATTGCTTCCCCTCCTTGCAGAAAAAATTTTGGCTACACTTGCATAGGATGGGTAAAATGAAAAGCATGATTTAGGTTGAGCTTGGGAAAACTAAAGCTATGGGAAGAAATTCCACTGATTAAAAGTAGAATATCTCTGGATTGTAAATGTCACAGGATAAAATAATCTGTTTTTATTTGTTCTTAATTTCTTTTCTGAAAAGACGTACAAAATATTTTTAGTTCTTGATATCACTGAGGTAACATGCAAAGTGCAAGGTGTGGGTTGTATTAATTTTTTCAAATTAATGTCATCATTGCTGGCTGTGGATACATACTTATCTCAACCGACACGTTGCGATAGTGTTGCTTTTATTTGTTCCATGCAAATACTCTGTTTTGGGCGACAGCTGGGTTATTGTAAGGGGAGGAGAAGAAAGGAGATAGCTCAGAATTGCAAACCAAAGGGTATGCTAAGGAGCAAGATGAAAGCAGAGTAAATCCTTCTGCTCAGCCAAAATGAGATCATACTCACATGGGTAAATAAGGTTGAAAGAGGCTGGGGTCATGTATGATCAGTAACCCTTACAAGTGAGGTTCATGCATTGCTTTAACTTAAAAATAATTTTGCTCTTATTCTTTTGTAAGGAAAAACTTGATTCTCCCTTTCCAGAAAATGCACTGATTCTGTGACTCCTAGGAAAAGGAATTACCATTAGATGGTACAATAGACTATTTTCATTTTTATTATCTGTCTGTCTTGTTATGGTATCAGTGTTCTGTCAGTTCATGCCTTTGGAGTTCAGAGTGTCATCTGGAGATGAAATATTTTGCTAGAGAGCTATGCCAGTGAAGAACAATGATCAAAGAGATGCAGCAAACTAAACAAAATACTCAATATCTATGCAGTTAAGCTGGCTAAGTGATGTTATTAAAACTTTTTGTTCTTTCCATTGTTGATTCAGCTTCACTTGTGCAAAAATTTCAATTTTCCATTGTAAATACACATAGAAAAAGTTGAATTTGTGTAAGGGACTGATCTTTTGAGTGTGAGATCCAGGCAGCTTAAAACTCAATGTCCCTGTGTAATTTACAGTCCTATTTTGTATGGCATCTGCCCAATCATCTCAGTCTAAAACTGTCCCTTTGACAGATTTTCATAGTTATTGGGAAGAACTTTTCATTTTCTGTTCTTCTGCAGAATGCTGTAATATATGAACATCATGCATAAAATTGTCAAATTGTGTATTTGTCTATCTTCAGTCTATCTTCAATGTGTCATTGAAGAAAATAAAGAAAAATAAGCATGTGATCTCTTGTACAGAACAAGTATCTCCTGAGATACAGATGCAGCCACATACAGAGTTCAGAAAAAAAGTGGTATAACTAAAAATATCTAATCTAATTCAATTATTATGACAATAGAATATGTCATACTAGAAGAGCAGTCATAGGACAAAAGTATAGAAATTTTTGATAAACAGCTCTCTATAATGGGAAAACATAGGAGAATAACCTGTAAAGGAGGTGTCAAACCAAGCATGCAAAAGAGAACTTGGTTTATTCGAACTTTTAAGATATTTCTATGAAACTCAAATGGCCTATGCCTTTGACAACAGTGGTTTTTCAGTCCTACAAGCCTTTTACTGATATCCTTTGTGAATAAACATTCAGGTAGCATGAATAGCAAACCATTCTATTTTTTTCCATAGTAAAAAGAAATTGTGAATTTTGTGGAGTAAGACTTTCGAGACGTAAAATTTAAGAGTAAAAAGGAGCAGAATTGGACTGCGTTGGCAAGAAAAGTCAGAACAATATGGGCAAGACAGACCATGCAATTAACCAGCCAGATTCTGTGAATGTTACAAATACCAAATGGGAAGATGTGAATTCTCAGTAGTGTCCCGTGACAGGACAAGAGACAATGGGCACAGATTAAAATACAAGAGCCAGGGAGAAACTGAAAAAGAAATTCATTTTCTTGGTGTCACTATTTAAGATGGGGCTAGCTGATCTAAGAGTTCACTGACAACAATTCAGTAAGCTCACACCGATCTCTCCTGTCCCACTGTCAACTGACTGGATCTATTTCTTTGTGCTGGGGGCAGTTTTCAGGCACCTAGATACACTAGGAGGTAACAGCATGAGATCACCTTGAGGGTGGATGAGAACCTGGAAAAGATGAGGGAATACAGTGCTTTTTTTTGTTAGCAGCAAGCTATTATATTCGTTCAGCATCTTATTTCAAATGTAGGCATAGAAACTTGCAGAGCCTCATGTCGTTATGAGCAATGCAGCCTGAGTACATCTCCTGAGAGCCAATAACACAATAGGAATCATGAGTTTAATAGAACGCATAAGTGGTATTCAGCAGCTTTATGTTTGGTACATTTGATGAGAAGCAGCCCCACTGAAAACAAAGAAGCAGGATTAGAAAGGCTAAAATTCACTTGGGAACTGATAGTGGATATGGCCAGATACACAGAAATTAGCTTATGGGATCTGAAAGCTGACATGTGCCTTGGGAAGGAATAACAGATTCTGAACTTGCAGCATAGATGAGGGTTCGTCTGTCCTGACGTGGGATCCCTGATGCTGACTTCTAGGACAGGTTTCCAGTGAAAGGGTCTGCTTTAGTTTAATCATATTGTGCTTTTTCTATTTGAAAAACTTAGAAAAACAGTGCTTAGTGTGAATGCTAACCTTCAAATGCCACTAAATACCTCTTTTCTATGGTCAGCTGCTAATCTCAGCTGTAGCTGAGAGAAAGGTAGATATTGAATTGAAAAGTTGAAGGCTTGTTCAACCTTTGAAAGGTTCAAGGTCAGTTGAAGGTTTCTCCATAGATGAATCCAGCTCAGGCATCCCATGGGATATGCACCTTACTGATGTTGATCTTCTAACTAATATTTTTTTAAGGAAGAAGATTTAAGCTGATGTGTTAAACTATGAGAAAGTGTTGTTTCTGGTAGGTGCTAACATTTTCTACAGGTAAAAAGGTACTGAAAAACTAAAAGTAACTCTGGGCAAATCCAGAAATGTAACATTTTGCTTTCAAAAACTTCAATTAAGTTTTAATCAGGTCCCAGGAAATGCAGCATTAGCATAATTTTCAGAAGCCTCACACACCTGAAACACACAGTGAGTGGCATGTTCTTTATTGGAGGTTTCAATCAACTCAGACATGAGATTATATTTAATTACTAATACTGGTACTCTCCCAGTGTTTTCAGTAGAGTAGATGACACAGTTTTTTCCAAGTATGTTACCTGTTTAAATGAAATTGCTGAAACTCCAGCTCTCTTTCAATATAACATAAATCCATTGTATTTAATAAATGTACACTGATATAAGCATATTGTGATGTGAAGTGTATAAAGCATTTCAAAGTTTCGTTGCACATTTAGGCAATACTTTCCTCTTCCTCCTGCATTTGGAAGCTTTCCTAGCTTCCTAGCCCAAGGCAGGAGGAATTGTTGTGCTCATATCCAGTTCCACTTGCAGAGGGTATTACCACAGAATCTGTTAAAGTTGGTGTTGAAATTCATAAACAAGCATTAATGTAGGTTGAAATAATGGCAAATTATGTTTCTAAGGCTGACTGAAAGTTTTGATCAGAAGTGAGTTTCCATTTTATTAATTTGAATATACATAAGATGAAAATTACCTAATAAACTGGTCGATGGAAAAGGTTGTTCAACCATGACATTACCTAATTCTTTTTGGTCAAAGGCTGTTTGGATAATTAATCTACCCAGTAATAGGTAGATATTCTCTGTCTTATTTTATGTGAAATGGAATTATATGTTCATATTGGTCCTATCTATCTTCTGTAAATCAGTGGCTGGAACTGTTCTCTTAATCCGTCTTGACAGAAATAATCTCAATATAGCAGCAAATATAATGGCTTTTAATCAGTAAACAACATTTTTTGCAATGCAACTTTCATTTTTGATTATGTGAATTTTAGTTTGTGAAAGCAATTTAATACATTGTAATTTACTGTCCCTTTCCCTAAGCTTTTTTCTCTGCATCTATATGGTTCTCACTGCATTTTTGGTTTCTTTTCAAACAAGTTTGGAGTCTTCTTTTCAACACATATGAAGGGCTCCACATAGAGGAAGATGTTATGACGTCTGTGAACTATTTGCCAGCAGTATTTTGGCGAGGGATCAGAAATATCTGTGCTGATTGATATGTTGGAAACTTTTAAACTTGTCTTCCCTCAGAAAGACTTTCATTGCTTTCTCTTCTCTGTGCCATTTTGCTACTTTATCACATATATTTTTCAAGTTCCTCTGTCCCCCCTGCCTGAACCCTGAAGTGTTCACCACACAGCCTTCTTTTTGTCCAGAGTTTTCAATTTATATATTTGAGCAAAAAATGAAAGAGTAGTATGTCGTGTAAGTTGACTTCAGATATGTTCATTGCTGTTGCACTTACAAAGGTTTGGAAGTTCAATAAATACAGAATCACAACAGCAAAGCATGAAAGTGGCTGACATCCTGCTTCAGACAAAGTAAATAATTTCCATTTAAAATACTTAAAGTAAGTTCCCTGCTGCAAAATCCAGATAAATGAACAGGAAAAAAATGTATTGAAAAAATGGTGATAAAAGATTGAAGAGATAAAAAATATTAAAAAAATTCTACCTCTTTTGTAGAATCAGAGACAGAAGAGAACACTGGCTTAAATGCAAACCAGTAAAGTATTTCAAACACATAATAGGAATTCTATCCGTTGGAAACTAAAAAAAAACCACCTATGGTACTAAATTAACCATGAAAAATGCAACTGAAGTTACTGTAAAAGAGAAATGCAAAATTATTTGTAGGAGTTTAGACTTATGGTTTGGGGTTTTTTTATCTACTTTGACAATTTACTATTCTGTCTTCCAAGAACTCTTTGTATATCTTATCTAAATATTGCTTACTGTAAAATCATAAATAACTTGCACTCAATTGTCTGTCTTGCAATTACTCATATTAATCACCAGGACTAATAGCTCATCTGTTTGTAAAGGTACTCTTCTTGGAAAAGAGACCAAGAAATCTAAAACTTAAAAGAACAAATACCAAAGCGAAAAAATTCCTGTGAGTCTGGAATTTTTGGGATTTGCGTGTGGATGCTGGGGACTGTAATTCCAGTGATCGGTTTTTATCTGTTGCATATGAAATATAGTATATCATAGTTTATGGATGAATTCAGTAGTCACAAAAATTTTTTGCTGATGGCAGAGCTACAACATAAGCAAGCAAGAAATTAAAAGCAAGTGAAATTCAAAGATACCGTGAGTTACTAGTAAACCTCTGACTGTTGCCATTGACTTCACTGAATGTAACACACACATAATGGGGTTTGAAATGGAATAAGTGGCATTATACTCCTCTTTATGGTGTTCTCATTGCTGACATTATGAGGTGGGAGGCTGGAAAAATCTCTTCCTTTCATATTAGGATTACAAGTATCATTTACACCATGATATATATTTTGACCTATTTTATATTTTGCAAGGTAGAATTTCCTGTCTCAATATTCATATATTCTTATAATAGCTTTTTACTGTATTTCAAAAGAGCATTTCTCTTATCTTGTGATATTAAAAGGGTTTTTACAATACAAATACCTGCATGCCTCTAAAGTGCTTTAGGAGATTTACTAACTGAAATCCTTCTTTCCTTTTAAAGCTCATGTTTCTTTCTTCATGCTGCCAACATAAGACTTAGTGCATATAGGTCTGCTTTTGCAAAGTTTAATGCAGTAAAATCAACATTTACCTTTTGTAATTTTATTCTTACTATACCCTAAAGTTATTTCTGCATTTGATGGAATCAACAGATTGGTTATATAAAACTGTTTTGCTTGCTCAGGTTCAGATGTCCCAGTTTGCTCATAATCAAGAATCTGTCTGTGCTGTGAGACTTAACAAGACTGAGAGGAAAGCACCTGCTACAATCCTAAATTCAAGAAAAGCGTTTATCCTATTAGAACCTGTTCTAAAATAAGAATTACTGAGAAAGATGTAGGGGGAAGAAAGCTCTCAGGTCTTTCTAATTTATGCATTTTTTCATCACCTGCTCCCTGTTTGCAGTGTTTACATGCCAGTGCAACAACTTTTAGAAGTGCATTATTCCTGCAGTGCCAATAAAGCCACTGACTAGTGTGTAAATAATTTGCTGTGTAAATAATTTGCTGGAAGAGGAAAGAAAGATCTTGAGGCTGAATTTTTCATTTAATTGGAAGTGTTTATATCTCACCGATGAGCAAGAATTAATGGTTTAGTGGTGAATATTTGATATTTGCAACAGTCTTGTAAAACCTCTTTGATTCTTGCTGCAAGGAACGAATTGTGAGAGGGGATGAGGATGTAAATTTACATTTAAAGGGGAAAGGTAAACTGAAGCCATTGCAGCTACATCACATTGATATAGATTTGAACATTACATGCTTCCCTGTGTAGTGTCTGTGTAGATTGTGTGCCTGAATGTCAGAGAACCTTTTCCTCACAGCAGAGACCTAAATATGAGTAACTCCTCCGTATGGTAGAAATACTGGCATGTTTTGATTGTGTTAACTTGGATTAACTGGAATTATAATCCCAGGTTCAAGAATTATTTAAGAACAATGCAGCTAAATTAATGAATGCATTTTAAATAGTATGTTTTAAGCCACAGGTATTACAATGGAAGAAAACCCCATTTACTCTGTCCTTCATCTCTGAAGCACATCAAAGTCTGGCTGAATTCTCTGCATGAAGGGAGGAAGAGAAGCACCAGATGACAGTATTGGGCTACTATTTAGACAAAGTAGTAGAGGAGTAGGTCTGAACCATCAGCCTGTACTTGTCTTAGGTCTAGCTTCACTGTTCGACAGGAGTACAGCTGCAAAAACTTTAATGAATGGACACATTTGCTTGAGAAGGTAACCAACCACTACGGACTCCTTTTATTCTTAGCTGGCAATAGCATAGATAGAACTTATCCTAAGGAAGTAAAAAGGATAGACCTAAATTTTAAAAGTAAGTGCTAAATGGAGCTGACATGAGTTCATCCTTCAAAGGGCACCAGATTGACCTAAAGGCTAGCTCTCAGCATCAGCAGAAATCATGGATATCTCAGATAATGGAAATGGTTCCCACTGGGACTATAGCTGCCAGTCTTCCATCTGATGATATGAGTGGATACTTGGGCTAAAAAAGTAATTTACTTGATATTTCACTGACAAATTATTTTTACATATCTAGTAAATCAAAATTTATCTCTGAAATTTTGAGCTATCGTTTCTAAACCTGGTGATATACTCCAAGTAATAACATTTCTTGAAGTCCTGAGTTTTGGAGATTTTTAATGCATATGTTCCTACCTCATCCCTTGTAATTGTTAAGCAAAGACACATGCTCATTTTAACACACATGTTCTTAAATATCCAAATCAAATCCTGCAGACCATTAATGGTTTTCTTTAATTTTTTCCTGAATTGCCCATGCAATCTAGAGTTAGTGAGGTGCCTCCTTTTTCCCATACACACACAATTGATATAAGTTATGGAAAACGTCAGTGTGCAAATAATGTTGTTTCTTCACATCTATAAGAACTAAAGCTAGTATGTATTTTCCCAGATATTCTGATTTCAGGTTTTTTTCTAGTAGAAGTTAAAAATTGAAACCTGAATTATATAGTCCTATTCATATGTGCACTTAGTAAAAGCTATACAGAAACAAATGAATCCAAAATCTTTCATGAAATTTTTTCATACAATAGCAATTTCCACTGTTGTTCATTGAGACAAGAGGCTGGTGGGTTCGTATTTGTTTTCCTTTCATTTAAAACAAAAGCATTAGTCAGACAGTTCTATTTACAAAGTTAGAACACAATAATTAAAAAATTGTTTGGAAAATTTAATATACAAGTATGTTACAGGACAGTATCCAATTATCTCTTCCTTGCCTGTCTATTATTGTAAATGGGTAGCTGGGTCTACGGTGTATATAGATCTGAATTACAACCAAGGATCTGGACAGTTTCATCCTGGGAAAAGTTGACATGCATGCTTGAATTTTAATCAGTAGGTCCTATATTTCTCCAGTGAGCTTCATCAAAGCTAAGATACAACAGCACTTTTACACATTTTAATCAACTAAGACATTTTGTGATAATTTCCTCAATGCTTGGTAACAATGCCTAGTGCCTCCATTGCTCTAGGATCACACATTATATGTCATCTTCAAAGGCAGGAGGACCTGATTATGCCAACATGTGAACTAAAAGAGATTTTTACTTAACACTGAACAGATTTTTGTTTTAATACTATAATGGTTGACAGGGATAAAATACTGCATGAAAATCTACCTATTTTGTCTGTTTTCTCCATAATATTTTTTCAAAGATTGGGTAATTAAGAGAAAAAGTAAAAGCTTTTATCCAATCAATTTAATTTCATGTATCCTTTAAACAGGTGTATTAGACATCTAGATGAAGCTCCTTCTGTAGTCACTGGACAGAAGTCAGTGGTTGCAAAGAACAATTAATCATCTTCCAAAAGCCAACATAACTGTTGCAAATCTCCTGAGTGTGCCTGGCTCTTTCCACTGATTTTACAGTATCCAGGTGTTGAGTCTAGACTAGATGTGTAACTTTCAGAGAGTTTGATTTTGAGAGGTGAATCCTCTTCTCAGCAAAATAAATGAAATCTCCTACAGTCAGATAACCAAACTGGTACAAAAATGTATTTTAACAAGATCAATGAGATTAGCAGAAATCATACAATGAAATAATTTACAAAATACAAAAATGTTTACAGGTATGCTGTGACCACAATAATTTAACTCAGTCCTTCTATCTTTCCTCCCATCCCTCTCCCTCCCCTACTCCCATGGAGAAGAAAATATATTTTTGGAAGAAGGAAAGATCTATGGATTAGAACAAAATAAATGCAAACACACACGTTTCCAATGCGAAGGTGCTCATTACAATCAGTAACATGTAGGCAACAGAAAACACACAATAGAATTGAGTATATAAAAACACAATCTGGTGTTCTAGTTCACCATCCTGTTTGTTTTTTTATTCACATGCATAGTAGATTCATGAGAGTACAGCATTCAAAAATCCATTTTTATCTACTGCTATCTTGTGGTAGATTAGGTATAACTCCCATCATGTGACCATATCTTTTCTCTTTATACAGGAACCATTTTTCCAGAGGGTCTTCTAATGTGCTT
Organism: Rhagologus leucostigma; assembly: GCA_013397725.1. Lineage (NCBI taxonomy): Eukaryota > Metazoa > Chordata > Aves > Passeriformes > Rhagologus > Rhagologus leucostigma. Next base: position 711,393 of record VZTD01003687.1, read on the forward strand.
ATCCATATTCTGTATGAATTCCTCACCAAAAGCAGTAAATTTATGCTCATAGTATCTCTGTGAAATACAAGTGTAATTGACACCAGTACAGAAACTGCTATTTATTTCAAGGGGACTGTGAACCTGGTAGCCCTTCTCAAGCAGGCATTTGCAATTGCACACTGAAGTCCCATTTACTATTGTGAGATTTAAGAATATACTGATACATGTATACAATCTGAATGCAGATGTGTATCAAAGAGGGTTGGAAAATATGTAAGATTCCAGAATTAACCTCTCAGTCACAGAGTCCTTCCTCTGACTGCTCTGTTTGTAAGATCTCCAGTAGAAAGCATAAAATTAAAAAAAAACAAACTCCCCTAATGCAACAAGTACTTTTTATACGGGCAGAAATGTTTTATCTGACCATGAAAAGGAGTTCGTTAGTTGCTACTGCCATTACTTGTAGTCTGAATTGATATTAACAATGCACAGTGTAATGAAAAAAACCAAAAAAAACATTTCTACCTTTTCAGTCAATGTATGATGTGAAAAAATAATATGTTCTATCAATTCAAAGAAATTTCCCTGAATAGAAAGCTTTAATTTACATCTTCCCTTATGTAATTCATACAAGATCTTAATCTCTGGTTTGCAACTGAGTCCTGTGTTCGGTTTTGAGGACAGGGAGAAAGGGGTAATGGAGTTTTTAAGACTAAAAGAGAAAGTGTAATTGTTGACCTATGATTAAAATGTATCAGCAGCTGGATCTGAAATCTCTGAAAGTCTTCATAGGTGAGGGCTCTTATGAGTCACGGGGGATGCACAGATGTGAACAATAATGTGTGAGATGGAGAAAAGGACAGGTAGTCTCCCTCCCCAGTGGCCTGCAGTCACACAATCAAGGTCAGTGGCTTTTAACATTTTGAAACCACCAGTGAGGTATGGACATTTTGTCCAAGAATCATTCTCCATCTATTCCAAAATAACCCTGTGAAATATGTAACATATATGTAGTAAGTTCCTCATATAAGTGAGGAACTTCAACACACACTGGTTTAATCCACCAATTTACTCTTTTTGCATTGATTGGTAATGTGTAATATGCTAACACTGTGCACTGGATCCTACAGGAACAAAGAGTGTTTGTATTGGAGAAACTTAAAAGGTTATGACCTTTCAAAGACAGGGTTTCATGTGGTGCAGTCTGAGACTTACTATCAGTTTCTCACCAGCAACACCTCACACAAACTGTCGAGATTTTAAATAAAATTTAACTTCTCTGTTAAACAGAAGAGAAATACCAACAGCAGAATAAGAGCAATTATTTTTCTTTCTAGAGCTCATAGCTTAATCTGTTCTGAGTAGTTACTTTGTCAGCCAGATTTTGAAACCAGCTACTCATCTATGAATTAGTTGCCTGTTGTCTGAGGCTATGTATCATTATGCAAATATGCATATTGCTAAATGACCTTTGTGGTTAAATTTAGATGATCACTTAAGGAAAAACTGTCCGTTTCATTTCATTTCCCCAAAGTCTTTGTCAGTGCATTTATGGATCTCAGTCACCCTGGAGTAGTGGTTTAAAATATGCCAAAATGCATTCAAGATATGTGATTAACAAAACCAGCTCAACCAGTTTCCTCTTTCTTGGTTCTTGTGGCCTCTTTTTGTTTGAGAGATGCTCCTTGATTTGTTTTATTTAAAAACATGCACTATTAATGCATAAATGTTTTATGATAGGTATTATTTAATTTGCATTTTCCCTCAGAGGCTTCAGTCAAATTTGGGAACAAATTTTTATGAAATGGCACCTCTCCAGACAAATGATAGTGGGTTTTTTTTAAGTTAAATGTTTATTGTAATGAACAGGTTTTACTTCTATATGAATTAAAGGGCAGGCCTTCCAGGTTTAGATAAGAGGATGTCACAGTAAATGTTTTCATAAGTAATTGAATTGCATTTACCAAGTAGAAATGCACTGATATTTACCACATTAGTGATTACAAGGCAATTATAAAATCACACCAGCTTATTAAAATTGATGAGAAATGTTATGGCTATACGTGATTTGTTAAAAGTATCACTGGAGCTGATAATTTTACAAAGTATGCAGTGAAAAAGATTAAAAAGTTATGCTTTTAGTAAAAACAGGAACACTGAAATTCTTCAAAACATTTCTTGCTTGCTTTCTTTGAATGAGAAATCACAGGAAAAAACAATTAAATGTTTGGGTTTTTTCCATTAGAGTTGTAGTAACAAGACCACTTAAGATCAAGACCTTCCCTGAAAACCGTTCTGTGTATTTCCTGTTTCCTTTACCAGTTTTCTAACACTAACAGCAATAATGATATACTTAATTTTGTCTTTCTGGTTTAGACTGAAATTTTAAATTTTAAATCATGGAACTATTTAGATAGGTTTGCTTAAGAAATTACTTGGGCTCTTCTATGACCTTAAGTAAACCAAAATTATTTAATACTTCAGATATGTTTTATTTGAAGTGTGTTGAAGCTCGTGGGGATGTTTCTACTGACCCACAATGGCTTAGGACACACACATTTTTGTGGTATTGTAATTGCCAGGGATTGCTGAATTCACTTGCCTAGCAGGGATGAGGCTGCTGCAGCTCTGTGTGAGCTTGAGATGTCTGATCATGTGAGTCTGTGAATTTGCAGTGAGTGAATTAAAAAACGATTACTGCTGATTTTTTTTTTAAAAGAACAATAGTCACAGCCATATTTAAAAATATTCTGAGCTATGTTTCTATAACTGCACAAATGCTTAGCCAGTGGGCAGAAATATTAGCAGTATTATCTAACTAATATCCAGTGTGCAATACTTAAATTTGGAGTAATAGAAATTATATCACAAATATTGCACAAATCTAAATAATTAGCAAACTGAAGGAAGTTGTAGTTTGCTCCTAAAATTTCAAAATCAGAAACAGCTGCCAAACTAAATAGATTATTTTTCATGAGATGTCCGCTCAGATCTAATATGTAGCTAATTCAGTTTTCATACCAAATGTAATAAACAAACTAGAGAAACTAGGATAGAAATTTCAGGAAAAATATTTTACTTTTAAACTTTGTTGCTCATCCAACAGTCATAAAAGTGACACCTTGTGGTAATGAAGAACATTGTTCTGGTATTCATTAACCACTTGAAAGGGTATTTTAAACTGCCTTCCGTGTAATACAAATAAAATAATGTTATTTTATATATATTGAATCACAGAGCTGGCCAGTAATCTTTCACTCTGAAAGATACCCACTGAGCATCGGGTTAATGTTATTTCAGATTCAAACGGTCTTAAATGTTTTTTAACCTTGCTCTGGTGCTTTTGTAATAATTTCACATCTTTAGGTTTAAACAATGCTCCTCAGGTTCAGCTGAATGTTGCACTTCCTCCTGATTTAGATGAATACACAAAGCCCGGAAAACTGAGAACCAGATTAATTTCATCTTCTTTATATAGATACTGTGTGCACAAACATGTCCCTCAAGGGCAATACAGAGAGCAGATTGTTTAACTATGTCTGCAGCACACTCAGGGGCTATACAGTGATATCTCTGCCACCTTCCTTTTTGTCTACACACAGTCATTGCAGAGCTAAAGTCTAAAAGGATAGTTCAGTAGTCTTAAATGGTGTTGGTAAGTGGGGTAGCCAAACTGTTGCCCATTTAAAGCTGCTCTCCTAGCAAGTAATCACAATTTGATCATTACAGCCACACAGTGCTGAGCCTGAGCTCAGTGAGGTCTCTAATCCTGATAAGAGTCAGTTCCTTTCCCTACAGGATGTGGTCATAACTTATTTAGAAACCTAATTTATTTAGAAATCTAATTCCTCAGCCTTCTCCTCAATCTAGCTTTCAGTCCAGCTTTAGCAATCCTGATGCTCACTACAGATAAACCTACACATAAACCATTCTCTCCTCACTTGGCAGCAGCTCACATACCTAGGAGGCATGAATGAAAAAGCATATTCCAACTACCTTCTCATCATCAGGCTCAGAGATAACAGAAATTGAGGGCTAATGTGAGAGAAAAATTGGTAAAAAAACTTTAACAACTAGGTGATGAATTTCCCTGAGTAGCTGGCCAGACACCATCCAAAAAGATATTAATATTTTTGAAAGCAGTAGTTGAATGAATTCCATATTTGGTAAATGGTTTTTCCAGGAAACAACATTGAAGAATTTGAAATATTGCATGACACAAAGGGATTTATTAAAGGAGTAACTAAAATGTGACAGAATGATAGTCATGGTTCCTACTTTTAAAGCCTTTGTTCTACTGGGATGAAAAATAAAGTATAAAGGTGATGTTGAGTTAAGAACACTGTAACAACCTACTGCAGAAATGAGACAGGATGGGATAAAGATCTTTGGACGTTTATTAATTTTAGGAAAGGATTGATAAGAATTTTACTTAAACCTGAGGTCTTTTTGTGGTATTCTAATGCTACATTCGGTTATAATAAATGATTCTGTGGCTCTATATGAAAATTTTGAAGCTATATATTTGAATATTTGAGAAATACCAGGATTTTAATGTTACTGCATTGCATAGATAGTAGAATTAGTAATGCTGTAGCAGGTATAGATACTGATGACTGTTCTAGCAAAATTCAGCATTAAATATCTCTTAATCCAATGAGCAAATAATATCACAGTATGGTACAAATATAATTATGAGTTGATACAAATTAATTACACTGGAATATTAAATGAAGAAAGATATTTAAATCTCTGATGTATAAATTATGGTGGAATGAAGTGAAAACTTGCAAAGTAGTCAATTGTACTTATGGTCATACTGTAAAGGCAGATCATTTACTCTTCTTTCAGTGAGGGATTAGGCAGGTGCAAGGTACAGGTGGTTACTGTGGAGGGGCTGACATGGTGGATTTTACTGCATAATTTATACTTATTCATACACCTGTTCCATGAAGTTCTCAATTTCAGAAGGCAATCTTTCATTCATCAAGGGAACTAACAAGAATCAGCTAGTTAAAGGACTAGTTGATACAGAGCTGTACAGAACTGTACAAGACCATACAAATCAATAAAACTACAAGGAGTCAGGATTTCAAGCAAAAGTGGTGTGGAAAGAACTTGTATAATTTAGGTCTAACCTGAATTACTATCTGTGAAGTGCCAAACAAGCCGATAACTTACACGGAACAGAGAAATCATATGATCAGAGAAAAACTGCTAACTCGAAGTCATATGTAAGGTTAACATGGGAATTGCCAAAATTCAAGGAGAATTACATCTTGCCAAGATAGTAAAATAAAGTATAAAAGAATTTTCTATTTTATTTTAAAATACAGATAAGCTGTTCCAACTCAGTGCCAGAGTTCTATTCCTGCTACCCAGGGAATAGCAAAACTAGCAGGTGTTGTGTAGGACACAAAGGATCAAATAAGTCTTCAACTTCCTAACATCTAGGAGTAGTGGAGCATCAATCTCATTGTGCAGCTGTAAGATCCAGGACAGGGAGTAGGTTTCAAGGCTGTTACCATTCTCTCTTTCTCCAGTGAACAGTTTCGAATCTACTTGTCAAAGAAAACCACGTATTTACAGGAGAGCCAGCACATCCAAGAAAGGAATTAGTCTGCACCTACTACTGACCTTTGCTTGCATGAACTCCCAGACCGTTTGAGAAAGACTTCTCTTATCCAGTACAACAAAAATTTCAGTAAATAGAATAATTTAAAAGAATCCTTACTAGCTGCTGCCATGGGGGCAGAGGAGCAAAGCAGCATCAAATCTTGACCTCTTTGAAGGTCGGTAAGTAAATAGTGGCATAACATTGTCATGAGGCAGATCTTAAGGCACATTTTTACTGACTTTTAGCATTTGACTGATTCTGTGACCCTCTCACATCAAGTCTGGTTAACCGTGCAGCCGGCAGGCACGAGACAGAATAGACTGATTGTGCTGTGGGCAGCAGCAAAGATTAACCCATAGACACATGCACACACACACACACTCTTACACACAAGTCAAAAAATGTAGATTCCTGAGAATGTAGGCACTCCTTGCACTGTTCTGTCACTGTCACAAGAGCAGCCACCAGGATCTATTCTGAATAAAGATCTTGCTTAACATTTCAGCGGATGGCTCCAGAATAGAACAGAAAATGAGAAGCAGTTTAATGACAAGTACCACTAATAAAACAACACTGTGGAGAAGAACTGGAGAAGACAAAAATAATTCAATTGAGGAAATGAATACAGAATTTCAAAGTACAAGGTAGTTAACAGATCAGAGAGGACTGGCTTTGCCATCAATACCTTGCAGCTAAACACAGCAGCTGGAATCATGTCTGTGCAGTATTGAGTCAGACAGTGACAACTGCTGAGACGCAGCTGCAGAAAAGAAAACGTAGATATTTCAATCAGGTGAAGCATTTAGCAATGCCAGGAAAAATCTAATTAAAGTAGTCTTAAATAGTCTAGGCCTGATGACATTTACTGCAGGATGCTTAGAGAATGGATGAAGTATCTTTAATGCAATTAGAGGATATCCATGAAAATCTTTGCAGGTTGGGAAATGCATCAAAGTCTGGAGAACCTATGTCCTCTTTAAAAAGGAGATATTGTTGGGTAGAAAAACTGGATGGTATTTGGGTTCTAGCTGTTGAAGAACAACAAAATAGCCAAAAACTATAAGTCTCAAGAATTCTATATGTAACAGATCCATGTTATTTTTCAGGGATGACGTATGATAATTAGCTACTTTTTGTATTAGGTTAGCAGCTTTACTACACAACTGAGACAATTATCTTTTGTTTATTTTCTTAGTGCAGGTGACAATTATGGCTTTGGCAGTCCTATAACAGTTTTTCAGACAAAGTGTATTTTCTCTCTTTGAATAGAACTAGATATGCTGTATTAAAAGAAATGGATAGCTTTGAGTTAGGCCTCAGAAATACCCTTTCTAAGTTTCTAAGAGGTTTCTCTGGAGAAAAAAAAACCCCCACGTTTTCTATTTTTCCCTATGGGCAGATTTCTATTTTAGTTTATTAACTCTGAATCATGCTTCCCAGATGATTTACAGCATCTGTGTACTGTTTGTTCATAGAGCATAGCAGATGCTTGTTTAGACCCTTAGAGGGGTGCTGTTATATGTTGTTCTGTTATGAGATTAGAGTTAGAAATAGTCTCCAAATATCATGTTTGTTCTTGCTCCTAGGAAAAATTCTCCATCTATGTATGTGGTTCAGGCAGCTGGTACGCATGTAGGTTTGAAGCTCAAGATACCAGTAGATCAGTCTGGGGTTCTGTGCTTCTCTGTGCCTCTATATCGTATCATCTTCTGCATGATTTCCAGCAACTTTAAATAAACATGGTTAACCAGGTCAGACAAAACACCTTCAAAAAAATTCAAATAAATGTATTTAAATTCTTTTGTTGTAGGGCACTTTTACTTCTCTGTGCTATCTCTCTTGGAGATTTTGGCTACTATATAAAACAGGCTGCACACTGCTGTGAGAATTCTTCTCTGGGGTGCTGTTTGGAGCATTTATGGAGAATTCTTTTTCAAATCTGAATATTAGACAAGAGTATCATAAAGAGCTTTTAAAAATCAAAAAATACATCTTGGCAAATATGTATGTATAGGTAGTTTAATTGTAATACCTGTTGCAGAGGGGCAGAATTGACTCCCTTGACTACTGGCCCAAGATGCAGCCCAAGATATGATTGGCTTTCTGGGCTGTGATGGCTATAGACCAGAGAAATGGTAGACTGGCTCAGAATAACTAGGTAGAAAGTGTGTGTGTTCGGGAAGGGGCAGGGCAAGTTCTGCATAGGTGAGACGGTGCACTGCTCCACACCCTGCACCTGGAGCCTCTGGTCTGGTCCTGGGGTGGCTGCCCAGCCACATGGCACACTGACAGCCCAAAATTGCTCTGGATGGCTGCGTGGGCCCCTGGGCTACAATAAAGTGCAGACATGCACCTGGGGGAGGGTCCTGGGAGACCAGAGAAGATAAAAAGCAGTGGCACTTGTGTGATGCTGCTGAGCCCCACTGCCTCGGATTTACAAGCAGCTGAGGCCATCCTGGATCTAAGGCATTGACTATATATATCTTTCTCTCTCCTTTTTTCTTTCTCTTTCTCTCTTTCTTCTGCTAATTTATTGAAATACTTTTTAAGCCAGACTAAAAAGTTCCAGTTGATGTGTTAGTAAGGGCCTTGTTGTGTCTGCATAACTTGAAGCTGGCCAGTGCTAAGTTTCGTAAGATAAAGTTTATGAAGTGACTTACTTTGAACTGGATGTTGTTTTTAAATTTGCCAAGTACCTTACTTTACCTTAGTATTCTAAAGTTTGCAAGTAAAACTTTGTTATTAAATCTCCTGAGAATTTTGATGTTTCTCTTGTGCACCACCAGAGTGATCATAATTACTCTTCCCCTTAAACTCACCCAGCAAGCTTGGGACTTAACAATGGTGTGCATTACCTGTCCTTGTTTCCACTACCTGTGCATTTAAGCGCTTCTTTCCCTTTAGTTTGACCAGCAGTTCCCTACTCTGCTATGTTGGTCTCTTGCCTTCCTTGCCCTATTTTTTGCTCCTGGGATTGCCAGGTGTTGCGCTTTATGGAAGACTTTCTTAAAGATTTGCCAGCTCCGTTCTGCTCCTTTTTCCCTGAGGGCAGTCTCCCAGGGGATCCTATTGACTATCTCCTTGAAGAGTTGGAAGTTTGATTTCCTAAAGTTCACTATTCTGACTTTGCTCCTTACCTGACCCATATCCCTCAGGACTGCAAACTCCATCAGTGCATGATCACTGCATCCCAGGCTGCCTCCAATCTTGACATCCCTGATTAGCTCACTTGTGTGGGTGACCAACAGACCCAGTATCGCCTCCCCTCTGGTAGGGCTGTCTATTACCTGGCTCAAGAAGTTGTTCTTCATGCACTGCACGACTGTCCTGGATTGCCTGCAGCTCGCTGTGCTACTTTCCCAGCAGATATCGGGGTGGTTGATGTGTCCCAGCAGGACAAGAGCAGGTGAGCGCGATGCCTCCTGAAGTGGGAGCAAGAAGGCTTCATCAATAGACTCCCCTTCATCAGGTGGTCTGTAGTAGACATCAATCATTAAGTTCCCTTTGTTGCCTTGATCTCTGATTCTTACCCGTGAGCTTTTGACCTGTTCTTCAGGGACAGCTCTTCACGCACAATCCACTCCCCACTTAATTAATTCTTAATTAATTCTGGATTAATTCTTAATCCAGGGATTAAGAAGGGCAATCCCTCCACCTCTCCCTCCTCTCTTCTGAACAGTCTGTAGCCGTCGATAGTCACACTCCAGTAATGAGATTTTTCCCACCAAGTTTCAGCAATGGCAACAAGGTTGTATCTTTCTAGCAGTACGGTGGCTTCCAACTCCGCCTGTTTGTTGTCCATGATGTGTACAATAGTCACTAGTAGTATCCAGCCAAAGAGAGAAGGAATTTGTCTGGTGCTTGGTAGTGCCTTATCTGCATCTTAATCTTCTAATCTCTTCTAATTTCCTAATTTTTGTACTTGAGCATAACCTGTTTGGCATTTATCTTCCTCAACAGTGAGACTTTCTGCCTTCAGTAATGCCGGACTATTTGAACCTAAGTCAACAGGCTGTCAACAGCTGAGCTGCCTGTTAAAACAAACACAAATGTGATCAAAAATTGACTGATTCCTTCAGTTCCTCTTTTCCCAGTGTATAAACTTAATTAATGTAACCACAATAGCTGGAAAAAAAGCTAGAATGAAGCGTGCTGCATCTTGTTCAAGTACCATTTGCATTAAACAGTTAGAAGTTGCTAAGTAAAGCCTTGCCAAAATCATCAAGTTCCAGCACTAAGCACAAGCCAACAATGCAAGTGTGAATTACAATATTGTTTTAAAATAATGATAGTGATTTTTCCAGTATAGTTGTTCATAGTTCAGTTATCTCTTACCAAATAGCTATTCTATAATTCAGCTTAATCATTCTGCAGCCCACGATCCTATGCTTTATTTGCCATGCATTATTCAATATCTGCCCCAAACACGGCTATTGTTAAATTTCATTTCTATTAATCACTTCACTACAGAATGTGCATTTCTTGAGTGATCACACACAACAGTAAAGGAGGAAGGTATTTTATGACTGTGGATTAAAGACATAAAAGCATTAGTGTCAAATCTACATGGTGAAGGAGTATTTAACTGGAGATGCCTAAGATGTAGGGGTTTTTTCAGAGTACATGCATTCTGTAAATCTGAATTATAAATATCTTTGGTTTCAGGTGGATTTCTGGATTTTGAGAAATTCTGCAACTGAACTATGGGTGTCAGTCAGGCAACAGAGAATGAACACAACCTAGAACAATCTAGTCTAAATAGAATGCCTAGTATCGTGTGAGATCTACTTTCAGATGCAAACAGATTACAAAACTGCCAGTAAAACATTTTTAACCAATGACTTAGTGTTCTTTTCCAGCAAACTTCCACCTCATAGGGGATCCTCCTTACCTAATACTGCAACAAGAATGTTTACTTTATTGCCAGAAAAACTCCAGTCTAGACTTCAGTCTATTCCTTCTTGCAAATAACTTGTCTCCTTGTGTTGGTGTTCACCATTGTGCTCTTCAAGCATTACTTTATTGGCTAAGAACCGCTAAGGAACAGCAGGAAGGATCCTCCTCACAGCAAAGTACACCCAGCTAATCCGGGTGGCAGGAACCTGCTCCTGGACTCCCTGCAGCTTTAAACATTGATTCCAGCCGCCAGTTAACCACGTGTTTCCCCTTGTGATTTCTTTTCTCACATATTTTATACCACATGGAATTTCATACCACATTACCACTTTTGTTGGAACAGAAATTTACTTTTTATTTCCAAGACAGAATGACAAATGTTTGAGTTCCCTCCTTCAAAGCACAGTCATTCCAGACTTCAAAGAAAAGAAAAGGTCATCAGAATTTCTTTTACTGTCTAAGTTTTATTCTTCAAAATTACATTCATTTTTGCAATAGCAAAATCTCTCTCAAATAAAAACATAGAGTATCTTCAACTATGACTTGTCAGTGGCAGAAATCTGAAAAATAGCAGTTCACACTTATATTTAAAGCTTGGCTACTGGGAAGATGAGCTCTTATAATGAAGAGACCTAAGAAAATCTTAATGATAAATGGTAGTATTGATCCCATCTGTAACTATTCAATGTTACATCCCATATTCAGATGTTAATGGCAACACTTTCTAAACCTGGACTTTTGATTACAAGAAAATGACAGCAGATAAGTGAATTCAGCCTCCCGCATGTGGTCCTAAACATTCCGTATCTTAGTATCTTGTCATCAGTCTCACAACATAGAAAAATACTATTGCCCAAAAAATAAGATAAAAAAGGTAAGAGTTAAGAAAATTAATGAAAACTGTTTACAAGAAACAGGTATGGCTGCATGCTGCAATTCCCATGCAATCCTTAATTGGGCAGGCTGCCTGAGGTAAAGACTGCAAGATGACGGTAGAGCTGCTCACCCCTTTGTAAAGCCTAAGAAAATATTGTACTGAGTCATGAGTCACTTTAGGAGATTGGTGTCAGGGCCCAGATTTTGCCCTGACCTTCTTGGGGATTTAGCCACCTGGGCTCAGGGCCAGCTTAGAAGCAGCACAGCTGAAGGCCTTGGCAGAATGAGCAGCGCGTCCTCGCTGTGTGTGGTGGACAGCTGTGTGAGGGAGCCTGGACTGGGGCTGCCTCCTGCTCCACTTCAGGCTGCTGGGGCTCTCGTGGTTGATCCCTGCCTGAGCTGTGCTGCAGCTGTGCTGTGCCTGTGTCCTGCTGATCCAGATCCTGACTCACTGGCTTGATGTCCCTGCTGGACCTCGGCCTTTATCTGTCACTGCAAGCATCTGTGATGAAAGGGTCTGTGGGCTGCCCACCCCAGCACTGCTGCCTCCCTTGGGGAGCGGGACAGGCCCTGGCTGGCACGGTCCTGCCCTTCCAGTGCTGGCCCTTGTGTGCATGTCTCTGGAGGAAAGTGTAGGGTCAGAGGGGTCCTTGTCATTTTCCAGAAATGCCTTTCACTGTTCTGAAATCATGTTATGGTATTCCATACTAAGCAAGCTGTGCTTTCCAAGCAAACTTGAAAAATAACTGTTTTACTCCAGTTCCTTAAGGTATTTATATTACATCAATTACAATAATATTAACAGCATAACTCACTGCTGCAAAATTTTTCTTCGGATATATTGCTGAATCTCTTCCAAAGTTGTAGCTGTACAACTTCAGTTCTATAAGCTCATGGCTCAACATCAGCCAGGAAATAAGTTTACTTCCAACATATTTCCATGCCTTTGATGAAGTTATTTCTGTAGTATTTATATGTCTGGAAAATTCCACAAACCCTATGCTAGTACATCCATCTTTCAGTGTTGTTATGTTCCACTCCACATATTGCCTTGTGCTGTAACTATATCTTCTAATTCACATATAATAATCCTAATGGTTTATGGAAAGACAAAGTGTTTGTATAAAAGAGTATATTTGCCCACTTCTCTTAAAAATAGATCCAGATTGTATTTGTGGTTACAGCTGGTGGACGTCCTCAAGGACGTCTCCCACAGGAGGAGGAATGGCTGGAAAGTGCCATTACAGAGGAAATTATGCTACTAACTCTGCTCCATTCTAGGGTCTGAGCTGTGGTGAAACAGAAAGGGGAAGTAAAATTCAGTCCTACAAAGAGAATAATCTATGAAACTATTGCTTCCTTTTAAAAAGCAAACAGCATTTTTGCAAATAATTTTAAAGCTGTCTCTTCTACAATAGAAAATCAACATTCCCTTCCTTCCAAAAGTGAATTTCCATCACATGTTTCCATCTCCGATTCCTCCAAAATACAGATACGAGTGTAGAAGTGCAAAATATTTCTTTTCTAGAGAGGTTTCAGCCCTTTAGGAGTGCTTGCAGGCAACAGAATGCATGTCACATTTTCAGAAGGTTCCTTTGAGTCCTATTTCCTTCTGGAAGTCTTACTCCCTTTTAAAGTCAATTGAGGTTAACTATATAAAATTGAAAATAAAATACTGAAAAATTTCTTTTAAACTCCATTTTTAATTAGTAGTGAGACATTTGCCTTCTAGGATGTGGCCTTACTTTGTAGCCTGGAAATTCACAAAAAACCTCTAAGTTTCTCTGAAGTGTAGGTTATCTCTCTGCAATACCTCTACAATATACACAGAAAAATACAACCAAAAAAAAAGAAATCTTTTTTTAGCTGACTATTCCCAAGAACTCGGAAAATCTGTAATCATGTTAAATCCAGGCTATATGCTGAAGTAAACACACTTTGTGTAGTCTAAAACAATACATTTAGATTATGTTGCAGGGACAGTTAAAAATTTTTTTTTTTTTGACAAGAAAGGTTTGCCTAAGGGCTAAAGTAGGTTCTGACAATCTAGGATGGGGTGATTTCACGTAAATGAACTGGGAACAGAAGATATTTTCTGATTTAGAATATGAAAAATTTAACTAAAGAAAGTGCTTATAGAGCAAGGTATTTCTTTGGCTGACAAAAGTGCTCTTTTGGCTCAAAAAGACTTCTAGCCAGAAGAGACTGTGGCTTCCTGACTTTCTATGTACTGTTGGAATTAGGATTCCAGAATAATCATTCTGGTACAATAGTTAACTTGGAGCTAAGCCAGAGTTTTCTGTGTATATGTAAGATTCAGAACCCACAAAGATACTCACCTGCAGTGTTCTCCCACTAGTCATTCCAGTGGTTAACCATCTACACTTGAAAAGATGTGGCATTTCTTTCTCTGAATTTCTGTCTTTACCTGTAGTGAATTAAACTTAGGAGCTGTATAAGCACTCTTCTAACTGATCAATTCATCTCCCTCCTTTAAGATAAACAGACAGATCTTGAGGTTTTGTTGGGGTTTTTTTCCATAACACATTTAATGTCTTCTAGTTTTGACTAATTCTTTTAGTCCTTCTTTCATCCATGTTCCTTAAAACTGTAACTTAGAATCAGGGCTTTGATCTCAGCTTAGTACTATAACAGCTTCTCCCTTGGGATACAGCAGCATTGCAATTCTACATTTCCAGCCTCTCAGACCCATGGAACTGCCCTGCCGCACTTGTGTGTCACCTCTGTTCCTTGGCAGTCACTACTGAACCCCCTTCTGTTATCACTGAGACTGGGGTCCAGGTGTGTTTCTTGTGAACTGCACTTGTTTACCATGCATTGAGGTCTCTGGGGAAATATTAATATATTAAGGCTGATTGCAAAGGAAGAGACTGAGTTGTGTCTCTTTATCTGAGTCTTGCCTACAAGGTCATAGAACCGTAGACAGGTTTGGGTTGGAAGGGACATTAAAGATCATCTAGTTCCAACAGCCCCACCATGGGCAGGGACACCTTCCACTAGATCAGATTACTCAAAGATGCATCCAACCTGGCCTGGAACACTTCCAGGGATGAGGCATCCACAGCTTCTCTGAGTAACCTTTTCCAGTGCCTCACCACCCTCACAGTAAAGAATTTCTTCCTAACAGCTAGTCTAAACCTGCCTCTTTCAGTTAAAAAACATTACCTCTTGTTCTATCACTACAACTCAAACTATTTCTTTCATACTCTAAGAAGGGCCTTCATCCTCTGCTCATAAATGCAGATATTACCATATTTTTCCTTTTTTCCTTCATTGGTTGATCAAGCTTGCCTTGATCACTTATTGAATCAACAACCAAATTTGTTATCATTGACTGAATTATTTTTGTCCTCAGGTCTATGAAATACAAATAAATGTAAAATCAGTCCCAGGAAAATGTGATGGAAGAAAAACAGCCATTGGTGATATTCCTTATTTGCATAGCATGTTGAGATTTTGGATGCATTTGAGACCCATTAGTATGTGCCTTGATAATTTTTATCAACTGCATTTATAATTTCATAAAAATGATACCAGTGTAATTTGACAAGATCAATTTTCCAGGTACCCATGTTGATTAGAAGTAATTACATTATCCTCCTTTAGTTGCTTATTTCTTGAACACCATATCAGGCTTTACATAATTACAACAGTCTTTTTAATACTGACAACATGAGACCTTTGACTAATGACACTTGGATTATTTTCCCCATGGTAATGCAAGGTGGTTTTTTTCCCTCTAAAGAATCCAGATACTTGCTTAAATACCTATTCATCCCAAAATGATATATTAGTGTGAACATAATAGTGAACTGAACTGTGTCTCATGTTTTATTTCGTGAAAGGTTTGACCAGCAGGTTCAGAAATACTTTAGTCTGAGTTGTCACTTCCCTAGAAACTTGGAGCTTTTCATATTCAAAAATATTTTTGCAAGATTTCAGTACATTAAACACTTTTTCCTAACAAAGGAATTTATTCAAGGCCTTATTTTTCATTTCTGAGCATTCTCTGTGTTTTTCTGTTGGGATTTTCAATCTGAAAGACTTGATGACTACATTTTATGTATTTTATGCAGGCACATGTTACATAAGGAAAAAAAGAAGCCCATGAAAGTCCCACAAGGACTACAACTCAAACTGACCTTTCATGGATGTTTTTAGATACACCTCCCAGAAAAAGCAACTGGCCTTAAAGCAGGGGTGGTATGGAAAGAATGAGGGATGGAAGGAATCTTGATTACCTATCCTCTCCTATCTTTTTTCCTAAGAATTTAAGATTTATTAGACTTTCAGTATTAGAGTCCATACATAATTTAATATCTTTATGTATTCACTAGCTAGAATGAACTTTGAAAATTTGATTTCAGTTTTCTGCAAAGTGTCAGTTCCCTGACAAGTTTCGTCCACACAATGTAGTCTAGTGTACATCCATATGTTTAAAACCAAAAATCGTTTATGTTTCCACACCTACATGAGACAGGGAATTTTTTTTATGTATCTTTTTGTAAGCAGACATCTATTTCTGGCATTCAGAATATCAAAGGCACTCCTGTGGAAATAACATAATGAAAAACAAATTCATAAATTAAAGATCAAAGTCGACCAGACATTTTTATCCTCTGTGTACTCTCAGAGATTTATTTGGTCCAACAATTGTATTGTTTTATTTCCAATTAGTAAAATAGTTTACAATAGCCTATGCCCTCAGATATCTGAAGAACAGATATTCAAGTGAAGTAATTATATTTCTGATTTTGTTTTGCTATTATTTTATTTTAATAATACAATATGATCAATTGTTCTTTTTTATCACAGTCTTTCATTAATTTTAATTAATGAAGTCATAGCATTTTTAATTATATTTAATTATAAGAAGCTTTTGAATACAGTGGAAAATCAGCATCTATAGGATAAATGAAAGTCTTTGGAAAGTTCAGAGACTAATTAAAAGACTGGATCTAATACATCTCTCTCCCTAAGTGGTATTGGATTTTATACATTTGTTGTGGTTTAAGCCCAGCTAGTGACTAAGCCCCACGCAGTTGCTCGTTCACTCCCTCCTGGTGAGATGGGGGAGAGAATCATAAGGGTAAAAGTGAGAAAACTTGTGGGCTGAGTGAAATACAGTTTAATAAGGAAAGGAAATGGTCTGCACACAATAAAGCAAACCAAGGAATTCATTCACTGCTTCCCATGGGTAAGCCAGTGTTCAGCTATCCCCAGGAAAGCAGCACTTCGTCGTGTATGATGGTGACTTGGGAAGACAAACACCATCATTCTGAATGTCACACCCTCCCTTCTTCTTCCCTCAGGTTTATAGGCTGAGCTTGGCTCCATATGGTTAGGTATCCCCGTGGTCAGCCGGGATCAGTTGTCCTGGCTGTGTCATCTCCCAGCTTCCCATGCACCCCCAGCCTCCTTGCCACTGTGGCAGTAGGAAAAACAGGAAAGGCCTTGAGGATGTGCAAGCACCATTCAGCAATAACAAAAAAACCCTGTATTTTCCACACTGTTTTCAGCACAAATCCAAAACACGGCCCTATAGTAGTGACTGTGAAGAAAATGAACTCTGCCTTAGCCAAAACCAGCACAAGACGACCCAAAAGGCTTAAATAGATGTAAAACACTTAATATTGAGCCTATAGGTTGATGTCCCCTAAGTTTTTTTTAAAAATCTGAGTTTGGTTGAATATATAACTTTGCTGCTGTTCTGGAACATTTGTTTCTTTTTTCTGAACAATAACTTTGCTTAAACTGTTTTTTTTTAAAGATCAGTGGACATTTAATATCCTTTTCTAAGAAGTTTCCTTTGGAAGAGTCTCTTGAAAACTGGTAATTTTTTTCTGCGATAAGTTTTAAATATGTGATTAAAGGAATGAAGGTCATCCATACTTCTGTCTTGTGATGATCATGGCCAAGCCAGTATTGTTTTAATGATAATTATTTTCTCAAATGAAGAAAACAAGTAGGTTTGGATGGGTTTTTTTCTGGTTTTTTTTGGTACTCCTATTCAGGGAACAATTTTCTGGATTTTTATCTGGAAGAAATAAATTTAATAATTTGTATCACCTTCTATTCACTGCGTAAGCACTTTCTTTAGCACTGTATATATCAGTGAAATTTGAGATACATGTGAACAGGAGCTTGAGTGAAGATGAAAAATATGTGAATGCTCTAGGATAATGATGCTTAATGATTTCGAACGGAGAATTACACCTATTCATGTTTAAATAGATATTCTCATGTGATTTTTGTGGTTTAGTGTGATAGGAAATTAGGTTTGTGGCTAAGTTTCTTGCATAGAAAGGCAGGATTCCTGTCTGGTTGTGGATGCAAAAGACCTCAAATTATATGTAGGAAGCAAAATGTAGAGCATATTACAAAGAAAAGCAGCTGTGGGTTAGATCCTCAGCTACTCTTGGAGCACGGTGATTGATACCAGGTAGGTACATGATCCTAGATAAAAGGCCCTATCTGTTAACTGAGTGGTTCTATATTCTCTCAGATATTATTTTGAAAGTTTTTATTTTTCAATTAGTTGTTTTTAGACTGGTGGGGAGGGGTGTTAATCTTTCTAAATTCTGAATCCAGAATAGCACATCAATCTGGGATACTACCAAAAGGGAAAATAAAATCTATGCCTGCCAAAATGTTTTGTATAGAACAAAAAGCTATTTAGTGATTAAGAGCTTATTTTTCTTCTTTTTTCTCTGCAAAACTTATAAAGGGAAATTGACTGGTAGGAAGAAAGAAAATATTTATTGAACTTTTGCAATGGCTGTTAAAATCCAATACTTCAGCTCAAGCTGAACTGTTGTGGTAGGCTGAAACTCAGTTGATGGACAAGTTGTTGACCCTGTGGCGCTTCTGCAATTTTGCATATTTAAAGGTCGCGCAGGCGTGGGAATTGATCCTTTTGTTCCTGCTTTCCGGCCAAGGGGTCAGGGGCGAAGCGGGCCTCTGGGCCCCATCCCGGAGCAGGCCCCTTGCCGCTCTCCCCCTCGAACCCCGGCGCGGTGGCGGTGGGCCAAGCTGCCAGGAAGCCACCTTGGAGCCGTGAGTAGCCATGCGGTCGGAAAACCCCAGCTGAGCTGGGACTGCATGGCCAAGATAAGATCTGAAGTTGCCACAGCCCCGTGGGGAGCCGGCAGGAGCCAGCGGAGCCTCTCTGCAGTCAGCACAGCCTGCATCAAATAGAAAAGGACACCATACGCAGGCGACGAGACCACCTTTCCTTCCAAGTCAGCGAGAAAGTAGAGTAAAGCAAGTCACATGAGGGAGAAGAACATGGTGACTCCAAGGTCAGAAAGAAAGGGGAAGTAAGTCACATGGGACAGAGCCAAGATGGCAATAGGAGAAGAGGCGGAGACGCTTCCAGCACTTGGGCTTAAAATGCTTCCTGCAAGTCGTAGTAAAAACTGTAATATTACAGACTGTTTACTCTATAATTCATTGAAGTACATGGGGGGATGGAGAATCCATGCATGGCCTGCGAAGATAAGAGAATGCCTATGTGCCAGCCCATATAGAAGCGGTGAAAGGCTTTTAGAGATTTTGTAGAGGACAGCCTTTGTTTTCAGGCTAGAATAATTCATCCTTAAAAGACTAAAAACTCCATGTTATGGCCCATGACTGGCAGTGTGAAAAGACTGTAAAGATTTTCATGGGAGAGATTTTTTTTCACTTCAGCAGATGTTTCTGGGCGGACTGCGGAGTTGTGAAAAATCCCACAGCACAGCGGAAGAAACTCTTTTCCTTAAGCATAAAAAGACTTTTAAGAAATGTAGCACTGACCAAACCTCATGTTTTGTTTTCCCGGGCACAGGTTGGTGGGAAGGAGGGGGTGCTGAAGGAGAGGGGAGTTTGCTTTAATTTCTTATAATTTGTTTTTACTTTTAATTCTATTAGTAATAAATCTGCTTTATACTGTAACTGTTTAAGCGTGGGCCTTTTCTGCCTTGTAGTTTTCCTGTTTTCCTCAAAATTCCTTATTTTCCTCTTATGCAAACAAATAGATTTCGTGTGCTTGGCATTTAGCTGCATCAAACCATGACAACTGTGTATCACTGAATAACCTTGAACCATCTTTAATAATCCTACCTATGTACCTTGAACATCTTTTGAGTGGAATGGCAGAATGTGGTATACAGGGCGGATCCATTCCCACACCAAGTGCTTGAACTCTCTACACATGCAAGACTACTGCTGAGGAGTCATAGTGGTTCATGACTCTTATTAAGCTCAACTGAAGTACAACACAAGTTGAACTGGCCAAGTGACTGCATCGTGCCACGGAAAAACATCTGTATGTCAATGATAATGTTAAATTTTCATACATGTAGAAGTAGGCATTCTAGTGTATCACTTATTTTTAAGAAGTAACAGAAGATTGAGTTGCTCAGTGAATATTTTCCAGTGCCAATCTTGGTACCCAGGGTAACTTGGACAGTGTTGGGAGATTAGAAGTGTTCAAAGATTATTTCCATTTATACTAGAGATTATGAGTAATCAATTCTTCAGACATGAACTTTTGCTTTAATAGCAGTGATGGAAAATTAAGAGCAAAAATGTAGGAACAGATACTGTATGTGGATGGGTCTGCCATTTAGAGAAACGTTTCTCACTGCAGTTTTCAGGAAAGATTCTGTGTTTACAAAAATAAAATTCCAGGAAGAAGGAATCTGATGCAGAAGCACAGCATTTGTAATCTACAGCCATGTCATATGATGACTGGCTGAGAACGGTCTGCAATATAAACATGTATGTTTAAATGGAGCTTTCAGCTAGCTTTTGAGACTGGCTTGAACAGGAGAATTTGAAGATATGCAAAATAAGGCTAAAGTTGTTGTTACCATCAGAAAGAGGCAGAATTAGACTTGCTCATGGAATTTTCCATAAAGCAGGTACTTTTTTGCATGAACAGGGAAACTTATTACTCCAGCTGCTTTGTTCATTTCTCTCAAGAGAAGACTTTTTGGAGTTCAGAATAAAAATTCAATTGAATTGCTCACTGTAGATAAGATCTGAAATTTAAAAGCCTTCCTTTCAATGCTGAAAAATTAAAATAGCAATACCTGTATATATACATATTTAAATATTTATGCCTATTCCCCCCATTCTTAGAATTTTGCACTTCTTCTTTTCCACAAATGTAGAACTTGTTCATTGAATTGTCATACCTTTTCTAAGGTAATTTTTTTATTCTGATGTCATGCTTATAACCTTTTCTGTCTTGATGTCATGTACTATTTTTAGAGTGTATTCTCTATTAGGAATAATAGTCCTTAATAGAATTTGATCTTTGATTGTTTTCTACTCTTGTTCCCTGTCACATTCCATTTTTTTGTCATCTTAATTTGTATTTATGTTCCTTTAGTTTCCTTCTTACCTTAAGGATTTTCTCCAAGTTGATTATTAGCCCTTAGGCTATCCGTTTATTCCTAGTGACTCTCCTTCTCTTTATCTGAGCCTTCCGAAGCATTAACTCGCTGTCTAGCTTTACATTAACACTCTATAGTGGAAGCTCCTTGCTCCACTTTAATTCCAGTTTTTTTTCACATGATATACTTAGCATTTTGTGACAAGCATTCAAGCCAGAAGATGACAAAGCTAAGGTTTTACTGTCATCCTTTACTCAGTTCTTTTAAATTATATCCAGTATTATGCAAACATGGGTGTGCAAAACCATACTGTCATTTCTGTACTGGTTCTGTGAAGTACAGTGAAGACAAAATCTTCAAGAAATAAAAAAACTGTTCAGTGCCGATGTTGCGGACACTTCTGATGGCATGGCAGATCTCAGAATCACAGAATGGATACAGTTGGAATAGTGAGTCATCTCATCCAGCCCCCCTACTCAATCAGGGTCATCCTAGAGCACAAGGCACAGGATTGTGTCTGGATGGTTTTAAATATCTCCAGTGAGGGAGACTCCACAACCTCTATGGGCAATCTGTTCCAGTGCTCAGTCACCTGAACAGTAAAGTTATCCACATACTCAGGTGGAACTTCCTGTGCATCAGCTTCTGCCCGTTGCCTGTTGTCCTGTTGCTTGGCACCACTGAGCAGAGCCTGGATCCATCCTCTTGACACCCCCCTTCAGATACTGACAGACTGATGAGGTCCCATCTCAGTCTTCTCCTCTCCAGGTTGAACAGGCCCATCTCTCTCATCCTTTCCCCATAAGAGAGATGCTTCTGTCCCTTAATAATCTTCACTGACCTCTGCTGGAACTGCTTCAGGAACTCCACTCGTCTCTCATACTGAGGAGCCCAGGACTGGACACAGTGCTCAAGATGTGCCTAACCACGGGTGAGTAGAGGGGCAGGATCACTTCCCTCAATCTGCTGGAAATGCTGTTTCCAATACTCAGCATTGGTATATTCCATGAGTAGTATCCTACTTCCCTGAGGGAAATGTTTAACTGAATGATACTTTTCTGGCTGTGTAAGAGGATGCAGAAAATAAATATAGATGAGCTTTGTTCTTTGAGTATTTAAACCTTTAGGTTCATTAAGTTGGCTTTTTTTAAACTCAGAAATATCAGACAAGCAGCATAGGACCACTGTCCCTAGGTCTGATTTGACAGGTGCCATAATTCATTGCTCCAGGAAAGAATTGCTATGGCATGCTGTGAGGACATATTTTCCTAAAGCAAAGCTGTTAGTGGTACAACTTATGCTCTGAAGCATGGCCTAACCATGTTCTAGGCTATTTCATTTCACCCTAATATAACTCTGGAGGATATTCACATTTATGTGGACATCTTACGCCTGTGGAGGTTCACTATTGTCTCTGTCAGTCTTATTGTGACAATTACAGTTCTTAGTATATCTAGTGCCATGAGTACATAAAAAAAAGAAAAATGCTGGTTTACTTCTTCAGAAACTAAATTTTTCTAGTTTCTAAGAAACATTATGGAATTGCAAATAAATATGATTCACCTGGCTATTCCAGTCACATGAAATTTGCCTGGGTTCCCAGTTACTGTCACAGACTGAGATCACACTCCAGAGCATTGTCACTCCTGTGAACATTACGCTTGGATGGAAAAAGAGCAATCAGAAATGAGCATATGTTCTCCAAGTACAAGGTGTCTTCAATGCATTGGAAAATGAAATTCCAGATTCTCTAAATCTCAGTCTTCTCAGATAATAGTGGGGTTTGTTTTATTCTAGTTTTAAGGCAAGTAACAAAACTGCTCTTTTGTTTTACAGATTTAGAGTTGCTGTAATTCTGTCTATCTGGTGAGAATTAAAGAGGTTTTGTAGAATTTGAGATTAATTAAAAACGGCTGGTTAAATTGCAAATGTAAAAATTGCAAAAAAAAATTTGGCTGCAATCCCATCATAGTTTTGAGTACAGCAAAAGAAGGACTGCAACAGATTTTGAAGCTCCAACAGCATTAATTAGGAGCACAAAAAATAAGTCAGAATTGTAATTCAGCATGCTACAAAAAATATTAAAAGGGTAAAAATTACCAGAATAAGTCTTCTACTTTGGTTTACAAGCTCATTTGAAAGATTTTCTTTGAACCTTTATGTCTTAGAGGTTACATGCTAAACAAATTCTTTAGAGAAAAGAGGCGAACTGCATGCTTTAATTGATTTTTTTTTGTATTTTAAAGTTTAAAGTTCTCATGGAAGATAAATTCACCTCCTTCCATATCATTCAGATTTTCGTGATAACTTATTGTACATCTATGTTTTTTCCTCTTGTATTTCATTTTATAATAAGAAACTCTCTTGTAGCCCATGGGTGGACTTAGAGGCCTGTGGAGACAAAACATTTTAAAATTCCTTGCTGCATTGGAGTACTATCATGGAAAAGAGGAAAAATAAATAAATAAATACTTTCCATCCCATGGCATGCTATAATTATTTTTTTAAAATTTGTTTTAAAACTATTATAATAAAATAAACATATTTGAAGCATCTCATGAAAGCATGTTCTCAAGGCATTTTTGTCTGTTACATTTAAGCTCAATTCTCCCTGATTAAAGCACCTAGAAGACTGAAATAAGTTATTTGTCAGGGAATCAGCATTTTATCTGGTGTCACTAAGAGATTCTGTCCCATTTCATAGCACACAGTGGCTGAATTTTAGCACAAGTAGGAGAAATTTATAAGATACATTCCCACCACTACATAAAATTTAAAAAATTTAAGACTCAAATACTTTTGGTCTGTAGTCTAACAACAATCATCCTTGTGGCTACTGGGGATTGCATGTGTATGGCACTATAATCACATTCTGTCCTCCTTCCACTACAGATATTTCTAGATTATGTTCTCTGACCATGGGTGATAAAAAGTTTTATCGTCTTCTAAAGAATCTCCCCTTATTGAACATATTCTACTGCTGAGCGTTAACACTGGGCCACTACCATAAAAAAGACCTGATTTTTTTTCCATTTCTAATATTTAAGCCTGTAACAAACCTATTAAAACTGAAGCAACATTAGTCAATCATGCAAGCACTTTCCAATATTAATTAATCTAAAAATGTTCTAGTTCCTTATATTTAAATTAATCTTCTAGCTTTTTTTTCAATACTTAAAATTTTCAGACTAATATTGTATATAACCTAATTTTTGAATAGAATTGTTGCTCATTTATCTATTTTTAGGTAGCGGAATGTCTGTTTACGGAATGAGTCCTCACAACCCAGACATGCTAGTTTATCATCATCAGGGACTAACATCACAAATTTATGTGCTGAGTTAAAAAAAAATCTGAAAGGCTATAGCAGTAGAAGAATAAGCTAGAGGTCACTGTCTACAAAATTTGGTTTCAGATTTTAAGACTGCAGTTCTGAGACTAGTAAAGATAGAGGATTTTGAAATAATTTCTTATAGATAAGATAGGAAAGAAATTATCTCCCTGTCCTTTTATTATCAGGGTGTTTTTCATGGAAATTTACCTCACCCAAGCCATATAGAAACATCTAATGAGTTTTATTGGCTTTGGAAGAAGATTGTTTCCATTCCTGATCAGAATGATGAATATAAAAATAAGTTGTTAAAATGTTTCTGTAGTTCAGAAATAGTTGACAGAAATGGATCAATCCTCATGGACAAAAACTGTGTCACCTAATCCAAACTTGATCAGTTAAAGAATGCATGTTCCTGTTCCTTTGGATGTAGCTGTAATAATATTTTTTCCTGCTCCTTAGGTTTCTACACAAACCTACTAACCTTAATTCTTACACAGATTTTTTGTATCCTTTACCCCAGAGTTTAGCCTTGGTCCTGACATGGCTAAGTAGAGATAAAAAAACACTCGTCAGGTAAACACTATGTTCCAAGAATCCCATCAGGAATGCTGTTAAGAAGGCATTCAGGGAAAACGTGAAATTGGAATGATGTTGTCTATACTATCAGTTTCTATACAATTTGTGTAACAATAGTTCAAACTCATTTTAGTGATGAAAAGCAGCTAAAGTAGAAATTATTGGATGGAAGTATAAAAAGCTACACAGTGGGAAACAACAAAAATATGCACATCAGATATGTCACAGTCTGTTAAGAATAAAGTGAAAATTTATAGCTACTGTAAATTTAAACTACGGAAAAAAACACTAATGTAAATGCAAGCATTGCATCCAAACACTTGTAATTAAAACACTTAAGCCCTGTATTCCAATTAGCTAAAAATCTATCTTTTTTCCATTTTTTTTTCCTGCAGAAGTAAACTTTAAATTGATATGGAAAAATAATCTGTATTATAGAGACTCATAATGTTACTACTATTTGAATGAACTATAGATGCTAATCTATAAATTGAAAATAAAAAAGACATTTTATATAAAACAGATTTTTATGTTTCTTAAAAGGAGCAATGGGTTAAAATATTACCCCAGATAAATCTATTCAACATAAAATGGCTAGAAGAGCTTTGACAAGCTCATTAAAATTAATATGAACATTTCAATGGGACAGACTGGCTGTCATAAATTATTCAGAGAAAGTAACTATGCTGTTCAACAAAGCATGATTTTCTTTTTTTATTAAAATACAAGCAAAATTTTAACTAGTAGCTAATTTCCATTTCACCCTGAATTACTAGTTTTATCTTCTGGGGGTTCCATAACAAAATCAGTTACAACAAACACACCCTGAATTACAGCATTATAGATCAGTGAACTTTATTGCCTTGGGTATCCATGGTTACCAGTCACTGAAGAACAAAAGAGACAACGATTTGGCAGCAGTTTATTGTCAGCCAGGAAACCACAAATCAGGTTGATTTTGTACCTTTTTTAGACAAGAACTGAGGCTACTGCCTGTCAGATTTAGGTGTGTTTATGTGTGTCTGTCCATGTACACAGTGTGTAATGTGATAAGGAGTGGCATAAACCTGCTTGCAAGAGGAGGTGGATTGAGAAACCAGTATAAAGGATATGTTGATAATTCTTGTCCAGTTTATATCAGTTTTTATGATCTAGGAACACAAAAATGTACAAAGAATGCTTCTCCTTGTGACTTCAGTTCTCCTCTGTTGAAGACTGCTGTTCTAAAACCTTTCATGAACTTTAAAAGTTGCATTTTAAAATGCTTGTAGTATTTACTCCTTTTAATCCTACTGGAAGATTGTGATAGCTAGGAAAGTACTTCTAATTCTCCATCTGTATCTGTTTATGCTCTGCAACCAGTACAGTATTTATCTAATTGTAAATAACTTCACAAATTTTCCTTCTTTTTTTCTGGCTAGACAAAACTTTTTTAGTTTCCTTTGAAGAACCTTTCTGCTTTTCCCTGCTCTTTTACTTATTCCATCTCTGCAGAAGGGCTCAGCAAAAATTTGGTACTTTAAGTTCACTCTGTTTGAAGATACATGAGCAGAACCATGAACCATGCTGCAGAGGATGTCTCCTCAACCTCTTCTAGACTGGCAATGACAGTTTGCTGTCCCTCTTAGAAATATTTTCTGGGTACTTACTGGAATTTTATTTATATTTGAATGGCAGTGATGAGAAAAATGTGAAGTTCTTGATTAAAACTCACAGTACTTATACTGTGTGTAACCAGTGAATTAAAAAGACCTCCCAAGCAAGGCCTAAGGGCAAAATAAATTAAATAGAAATGGTTGACTAAACCCACAGTAGCTTTGCTGACTTTACATGTCAAGTCAATGTAGTTTTACCTTGACTTCCTTCTTTAATTCTAAACTATTCAGCTGTATGCACACCTCTTGGTAACATTTGCTTCTGGAACATTTTGAAAATTGTTTATGCAGTTAAAAAAAAATAGAAGGATGCGTTCACTGTTTTACCTTCAGCCTGACAAAAAATCTAGACTTTTAGGAGTTTCTTTGTGTGTAAACAAAGATGAGCTTAAGTATTCTCCATTCAAATTTAGTTTTATAAGTATCATAAAATCAGCTATTGTATCAGCTTAATTTATTTCTTTGCAAATACTGCCAGTAAACTTCCAGATTTTTTGTAGCATCTTGTTTTCTATGAGAAATGACATTTCATCAAAACTTCGTAAGAGAAATTTAGAGAACATAAATTGGCTCTCTTCATCAGTAATTATTCACTTACCTCAAATAAGTTTGCTAGTTTCTTAATATCTTTGGAAGTACGTAGAACAATAAGGTCTTCTGATTTTGTTACATTTCTTCACTTTAAAATAATTTCCTCTTTCTTGCTAGAAACAGAATACTCCAAAATATTTTTACACATTTGATTCTCCATCACTTCAAACTTTTTTTATTCCTTCAACCCTTTTTTATTTCTTTCCTTAATTCTTCCAGCATGTACATTGATTTTAACAAAATATTAAGGTTAATAGAAAGAAAACATTCCTATTTCTGACTGCATAATGTCCGCATCTTAAATGATTTGCATCCCTTCCCCTCAAAATACTCTAAAATGAGGTCAGTCATCAAGAGACAAGTGAATAATGCACAGTCTTTCAGGAGTTTCTCTTTCATTGTCTAAGTAAAATGACTTTTTACATATTGATTTTAGATCTGAAAGTACAGAAAATAGTATCTTTGTAGAAGCTCTTCTGCGATATCTGCTGGCTGAATTGGCACTTGCACTGTGAAACTGTCATGTAGTAATAATACTGGCTGGAATCCTTCCAGTTCTATTAAGCTCTTTCAGTTTCTGATAAATAATTATTCTGCTCTGGCCATAATCTGACAAAAGGCCAAAATTAAAATGGATGATTACATTTCTGGAAGTCATACTATCAAAACTAGACTTCTAAATAGAGTACAATGATGACAAAAGTTACGTATGGATTTTAAAGTATAATAACAAGTTGAAGAGGCATTGTTTTTTTTCGCTTGGGAAGCTATAGTACAAAAGGTCTTAATGGTAACAATGGTGTGGTAGGTGTTCAGAAGATAAAAAAGGCGAGTGAGAGGTAGACATGTAAGACTTCACATAATGCTTTGAAAAATCTGTCAAGTGGATATACCCACTGTGAAATAAAGAATTTATACTGGTAATGAAGAGTTCAAAAGCATGTAAGTTTTTTTTAAAGACTAAGAATAGGGTTACAGTAGTAATGATGAAGTCTTGTCTTTCACATAGACTACAGATAAGAACAAAGTCTTACACTTGCATTATTATAGAATAGTTTTTCTTATATTTACGACATTTTCATTGTTCGGGCGGAAAGGGTGGAACATGAACTCTGCTTTTCTATTCTTGTGAACTTTACTATGATTTATTACAATATGACAGTAGATTACTAATCCATAATAAGTCTTTTGCTCATCTCTAATAGAATATGACAAAGTTGTTTTCAGATCAGTCTGTGTTAACAATGGGAGCCTTTTAAATTACATTTTTTTATATGTAGTAAAAAGTTTTTTACTGTTGCGATGACTGAGAAAAACTGTTGAGTGTTTCCTGGAAGAATGTGAAGTACATTATGAGAATCAATCTTTAAGTTGCACTTTCTGTTTTAGAATTTATCTAGTAAAGATTCTTAGTTTAATCATATTAATCATTCTACTTTCTGAGGAAAAAAACAGGTCTATACATAAGGAAACTTTTCATATTTTTTTCAGGTCCACAACATTCATTCCATATGATGTCATTCAACTCAGCTTCAGATCAGCTGAAATAGGTGTGTCTGCGCTTTTCCAAATATCTACACTCTCTAAAATTATTAGGAGACCTTCTAAGTACATTTTCAGAGCATCATGCATAGACCTTGTTTCTACTGATGTATCAATACTTATTCCATAATTATGGTAAGTAGAGTCATTAGAGAAAATATTCCAGCATCTTCATGAAAAAGGAGACTCTGAGGAAGCCTCAGGACAGGCAGGTACCCAGCTGGTATTGAGACATTCGTTCAAGCCCTGTTGCTGGTTAGAGCAAGAGGAATTGCAAATACTGCCTTTCTTTGGTTGACAGTTTTTCTAATTGTATTGGAGATGTCCAAGGGCTTTCTGTTGTGTCTTCAGGTAAAGTGCTGCGATATTATGGAAAGGAAGGAATGATTTCAACTGAGCTATTTTATGCCACTTTCCTGAGTGTCCCTGCCTTTTCAGAGGCTTATCTCACTGCACATAAGATGTGCTCACTGAAATGAGCTGTTGAGAAAAGCTGGAAGGAGTCTTTCCTCGGGCTCTCCCACCAAACTGCTCTGCATGTGGGCTCCCTCCCAATTCACTTGGGAGAAGCTTTTAAATTTAGACTCTCATGCTTGAAGAAGACTTCACTACAAATACTTCTGTGTAAACAGTATTTACCAAAGGCTATCTAAAGGAAAAAAAACAACTCATTTTCGAAAGGGGCTTGGATGGGATACTGATTAAATACCATCTTCAGTTTTTTAATTAAACATCTGTTGTAATAATCAGTTTACTGATCCTGCTCATTGATCCCTGTTTCACTAAGTAGAGAATTTGTGTTTTAAATGTTGAATATGCAAAGTCTGCTTTATGCCTTTGCACTTCATCATCTCATATGCAGTCGGAAATCCACCCTGTAACAATGTCACAAAAGGAATATTGTTTGTCTTCCTTTTTTATTTGACTAGCTGTTCAGTATTTAAATAATTAACCACTGTCTTCAGTTAGCCAAATTATAGTTGTCTAGGTGATTTCTTTACGAGCAACTGGCTTCCTATCTTAGCTCCTTTTCCTTTCAGCTGCCTTTGCTGTTTAGCAGAAATATGGAGTTTCATCTTTTCTTTAGGGTTAGAAAACATACACATTCTAAGCCATAAAGCTCAGATATTGCTTTCCATCCTACATATTTTTTTATAGTCAATAAAAACATGTAACACAGAAGTAGATTTGTCCCATGTAGTTCTTTCTTTTCCACACTTTTCCTGCAGTACAGTGAGTTTAAATCTCACTAAGGGAGCCCTTTCATTTAGGAGACAATATCTGATTGCCTGGAAAGCAACGAACAGTGTTGATAGTAGTTAAGAAATTGGACTTTCCACATCAATAGTTGAGCCATATCAGCCTGTGACTGGTATTTGCTATTCAGAAAGGAGAAGTCAGGTATTCTTTCTTCCATAGGGCTGGAGAACCATCTCATTTGACATCCCACTAATACTCTCTTCTGGAAATGGTCTCTTTGGATCTTGCTACAGCTTGATCTTAATTTACTTTTGCCATAAAGAGCTACATTTTCAGGTCTCATTGCTGCTGATGTCATTCAGTTGTACAGAAGGCCACACATTGGTCTGAAACCTATTTTGTCTGGAGGTTTTATTTATAGTTTACTAACTTTAGAGGGCGAAGAATTTCTTCTCTGACCAAAAAATGGAATTAAAACCATTTCTGTATATAAGCTTGTTGGTTGACACCTAACATGAAGTGAAACATATACATGCCACACCCTGTATTCACTCCTCCTGCCAAGAGTCCCTGAGGTCAGTGAGACCTAGACAAGGAGGGTACTTCTGTGCATATCTGGTAGAGCAAAAGAAACAATATGGGAAGGCATAAGAATATTTAGTTTGCATATGTTGTTTATATAAATTTTATGTTAAAGTGTGCTTTTTAAATGTTTTCCTGTCAAAATGTTTGTGTGAGCTGGGAAAGTGTGTGCTCAATGCTAGCCATGTTTTTTCAGGAGATGAAATATCAAGAAAGTGGGAATGAAAGCTGTGAAGGTTACATATAGAAGCTACCTAGGAAAGCTCCAGCACAAGGCACAACTGGTGGGAGAGATGAGAAGGGAGAAGAATAGACAAAAAGCATGTCACCAGCTAGCTCAACTTTGCTGGGCCACAGCAAGACTAGTTACTAGTTTCAAACTCCAAGTGAAAGTTACTGCAAGTAGAGAAAAATACCCAGGAGACCTAAGGCATTCCTCAGAGGAAAAGAACATCAGGTAGTATATTTAAAATTGTTAATATTTTAATCTAATTTATCAGTAATTTTTGCAATCTTTAATAAAATATTTTTAGTCACTAAATTAATGCTAGTTATTAATAAAAATTAGATTTTAACATGGCAAATTTCATATAGCTTTACTGTTCAATTAATGTAAACAATAATCTCAAATTCCTGGGAAGAGAAAGCTGAATGCAGGTTTCCTTTTCTATAGATGCTACTGAAATGCCCACAATTCTTGCTGCCTTCCCTTAACGGTGTTGACCATGTAGTAATAGAATGGTTTGTGTTCAAAGGGACCTTAAAAATCGTCTATTTCCAACCTCCCTTCCATGGGAAGAAACACCTTTCACTAGACCAGGTTGCTCGTGGGCCCTGAACACCTCCATGAATGATGCATCCGCAACTTCTCTGGGCAACCTGCTTCAGGGTCTGATACTGTGTGGAGTATCCAGGCCTTTATAGACGGCTTCTACTTTTTAGCAGTGTTTTATGCACGTGTTTTTCAGCATGTGAAATACAGACATTATATTTTTTTGTTAGACAAAGCTGCCATCTTGTGGCAGAATGTTGGAAGTTGTGTCAAACAGTTTTAATTTAGGAGGAAAAATGAAGTAAAATTTTGTGCAGTATTTCCAGTATTGTTTGTCATACAATACTGTATTGAACCCTGATCATAATACACATACATACTGTATTGTCATACAATACATTGAACCCTGATCATAATACACATACATACTGAAAATATCTGATGAGCTTGCAAATCAATATTCAGTCCTTCAGAGAAGGCACTGATGACAAACATTTTATGCCAAAAAATGTTCAGCATTGGGAAAAGTGTGAAAATTCTTTCCTCTAATAAGAAGTCAGTTTGCAGTCAAAAGTCCCTCTTTATTAAAAAAAAAAAAGAAAGGATGGCTAGTATGTTTCATCCATAGAGAAGGGGTTAAATTACTCATATACTTGTCTTATATCTAAAAACTGCTGACACAGGATGAGACATTAGTGACTAGATGAATGAAACTAATTAATACTATGCCTGTTTATCTTTTCTTTTACCATGCAATTTTCTCATTTACAGTAGCAACTTGTAAATGCTGCAAGTATATGACCTCTATAAATAAAATACACAGACTATGTATCACAATTAAGATTTGCCAGCAAGACATACGGGGTTTCTAAATAAAATAAAATAAAATTTAGATCAATAATGTTTTGATTGAGATTAATATTTAGATTTTATATTATATGAATAAGGAGAGGTGAAAAAGTAAAATAATTGGTGCATAGACTCTAGAAACATAACAGCAATTAATTGTGCACAGGACGACTTGAAAGAGGTATCTGATGCACATTGCCAGAGCAGTAGAGAAGTCACACAGATGTGACAGCCTGTGTGATCACAATACGTGTAATACCAAGCAGTCAGCTTGCTCTCAGAATTGTTTTTCACTGACTCTTGCCAGCTACTTTTTGTTATGGCGGGGTTCTGGTGGTGGTAAGGTGTAACCTTCCGAAAGCGTCTCCAGCTGGGAGCCACTCAGCAGGCCATTACACACACACACGAACCAGACAGCTTCTTCAATAAGTCGACAGCAAAGAGTCAGGAGCGGTCCTCGTGTAGAGTCCATGGGAGAAGTTTATTGCGGCCATGCGTGTGAAGTACATCCAAACAAGCAGACAAAGGACAAGATGGAGAGGAGGTGAAGGTTGAAGGGTCCAGGTGTATATATGGGTTGGTAGGGGCGGAGAGAGAGCATCAGGGACCAATAATCTGAGGGCATGGGGGCGGTACACAGGTGAGGCTAGGGTATGGGAGCCAATGGTGAAAGCCTGAGGGACTGGCGAGGGGGCAAGGGCCAATGGGGGGAACAGGGAAATAGGAGAACCTTCTAGATAAGGTATAAAGGGGCGAGGAGGCCAAAGGGCCAACTGGGGAAGCAGAACTGGGGTACATTAACATAATGAAACAGAGCATCCTGGGAGAGGCCTTTTCTGTCACCATAACCTCAGAGTGCCTCTTAGGGCTCTTCCCTCCAGGGGACCCACACAGTCTCTTGGTCAACAGGCCCCCTGGCTTCCCCTACTTTTTGCTTTTAACAGAAATCAGTTTAGTATTTAGATGAGTTTTTGGTGTGTTGTATGAAGTAGATTGCAGTATAGAAATAAATAACACAAGATAGTACATTAAATATTATTTCAGTAGAAATACAGTTATAGGACACCAACCTCGCTCTTGCTCTGCCTTAAGAATTAGGTTAATCTTACTTGGCATTTCAGAAAGAAATGAGTTTTTAGAGATTGAAAACATGAATAAGGAATGGCATAAATACTTCTGGTTTACTATCTATACCTTCAATACAAGAATTTAGTATAACAAACAAAATGTCAAAGCCATACATTTAAAAATTTTTATGAAGAAATTGTTCTTTTTCTAAATTTGATGGTAACCTAAAAGACTCCATTACAGTGACAGTTTAAACTGAGGCAACAAATTTCATAAATTCAGGAAATAGACTGCATATTCACATGTGGTAACACTGAAATCTTCTATGACATTCACAAGGATGAAAAACATTCACAGGGAATATAAAAGCAGAATTGATTACTAACAAATCTGAATGTAAGAAGAAGTTACCTCTGTACATTAGGCTTTAATCTGAAGAATTTGGTAGATATTAATACTGGACATAGAGTAATCCATATATTATAGAACAATTAATATGACTTTGATATAATGAATAATTTCTAATGTTTAAGATATGTAGAAATATTGTGTTGATTGAGTATGGCATGTGCAAACAGTTAAAGCCCTCAGAAATCTATGCAAATCAGTCTATAATTATTCATACCTATGTTTTCAATATCTCATTTTTCCATATAAGAAATGTTCACTTTTATCAAGCAAGGACATTGCTATTATACTTTGCTTTAGTAAAGAGGTTCCAAAGTAGCAAATAAATAGTCTTATCCTGATTGATATCCCTGTCATTTGATCATCTGGAAGTATCATGGAAATATTCATACCCTTCAACAAGAAAGAAGAGAAATTGGGCTGTGAGCTGCCAGTGATTCTGTTAAGTGAACACCTTATTTTGCCACTTTAAACGAAGTTCTTCTGAAAGATCACTTCTGCCGCTCTTCTGCAAATAGCGAGACAGGAGCCGCTGTTTATCAGCTGACCTTGGAAGGGTCTTTTTCCAGCAGCAAAGCAGTTCATAGATCTGGTGTGTTAAATTATCAGGGCACTTCAGCCTAATAAGCTGAAGTACGCTCCGTCGAACAGGTAAACATAGAGCAAACAATGATGTATTATCTTCTGCAAGCTCTTCTGCAAGCCAAAACAGCAAATTGTCCCATAAGGCCTCTGAAGGGCAAAAAGCGGTGAAGTAAGAATAAATCTTTGTTTTTTTTGAAAAGCTTTTTAAAGCCGGAGGCTCAGTGGGTAACCTACCCGACTAAATAGGGTTTGTTTTTTAATTTGGTGGAAACATCATCCCATCTCATTTCCAATGCCATTTTTGGTAACTGCACTGCGATATTAAGTGAATTTAGTCAAGAGCAGATTCAGTAATTATCTATAATTTTTGGTACTGAATGGGGAAAGTTAGCAATAAAATAAAAAGGTTTCAGTATTTACAGTAACTGAATCATCAGTTACACTGGAGCTTTCCAGTACAAACTGAATTTCCTTATGCAGAAAATTGTATGCTGTTCAAGCATCCCACCACAACGGTATCTTACAAGAGCTTTTGCATTTCCTGGTAAACAGATCTTTTTTCCTTTGACTATCTCTTAACACATTAACTATTTCCTTCCTGAATATGGCATTTTAAAGTGTCACTTACAGCTGAAACAAATCTTGGCATTTAAAAAAAATAGCAAGTATATTTCTTATTTATATTGATATTAATTTATTTGTTGTTTTCTTACCTGATGAATCAGAAAAAGTTCTTTTTGTTCTTTGTGGACGGTTGATCAATTTTTCATGCTGTTCAAGAAAATGTGTTGAGGAAAGAGAAATGACTAAATGAGTAAGAGGTGAGGCATATGATTTGGGAGTGGACTGCAGTAAATTCATTGGGGATTTAAATCTTAGCATTTAACATTTGTTCTACTTACATTGAAGTTTTTTGTCATTATTGAAAACCAGTTAACACCATCAGCAGGTATAAAACAGTATATAGCTATTAAAATAAAGAAATTAATAAAATTTCCATCTATCAAATGGATGCTTATTATCTCATATTTAAAAGCTCATCCTTCATGCAATTTTACATGTTTGATTAATGGCATTATGCCATAACTGATATATAGAAACTCGGTGTATAGAAAATCTGTATAGAACCTTTGTAGATGCTACAGATTCTAATTTTGAATACTGCATTAACTTTGCTTTTCTTTCAAGGAAAAGAACAATTTTTATGCATGCAGTAGCTGTTGTTAGGTCAGGTAATCATACTATATTTGTAGCTGTAGTTATTCCTTTTACATAGTTCAACTTTTAATAAAACATCATGAGAAATCACCAAAATTCAAAAGACAAGTTCCATTAGAAAGTACAAAGTTCTTCCTCTTTATTCCTCTAAACATTGGAGAGAAAGAAAAAATACTTTGTCCTGTTTTTCCTATGGCTGAGAAAGGTGAATGTCTTCTGGGCTTTAGTGTTGTTTCCTGCGCTGCGTCCCATTGAAACACCAATCCATAATAATGAGGGGAGTTACCTAGGATGATAAAGTTAAAAGGCAACTCTGGTTCTGTCCAGTGGGCATGTTGAGAAGACAGGGCCAGCTGCACCTTACCAATGGACTCTTTGGCCTCTGTGGTGATGGTACATGGAGAGTCTAGGTCCTCACTTCCTTTTAACAGGTGGAACAGAGGGGCGAGGTCCTCTGTCGTAACACCCGGCAGGGGACGGACCCAATTGATGAACCTGCACAGCTGATGGAGGTCTCGCAGGGTCTTTGGATCATCCTGGATGGTGAGTTGCTGGTGCACGACGGTCCTTTCATTGATGCGGAGCCCAAGGTAGGTCCACAGGCAGGTGCACTGTATCTTCTCTGGATGCACTTGGAAACCTGCTTTCTTGACGGCTTGGAGAGTTTCCTTTAAAGTCAAGTCTAATAATTGTTCTTCTGGTGCACAGATTAGTATGTCGTCCATGTAATACAGTATGGTGGACTTTAGAAACACTTTTTGGACCAGAGAGAGGACACTTGCGACATACCACTGGCAGATGGTAGGGGAATTCTTCATACCTTGCAGCAGAACTCGCCAGTAGTACCTGCGCATTGGGGCTTGCCGGTTAATAGATGGAACGGAGAAAGCAAATCGGGGGGCATCACACGAGTGTAGGGGTATATTAAAAAAGCAATCTTTTAAATGTATGACGGCAAACTTCCATTGGCAAGGCAGCATTGAGGGTGAGGGCAAACCAGGTTGCAGGGGACCCATATCCTTAATGACCTCGTCGATCTTTCTAAGGTCGTGGAGGAGCCTCCACCTGTCTTTGCCTGGCTTTTTAATTACAAACACAGGGGAGTTCCAAGGGCTATTAGATGGAACGATATTGCCCTTGGAAAGTTGCTCCTCCACGAGGGACTTGAGAGCGCTTAGTTTTTCATGGGACAGAGGCCACTGGTCCACCCACACGGGAGTGTCAGTCTTCCACGTGAGTCGTGGGGTGGTGTGCTCTACAGTGACCCCAACTAAAAATCCCAGGAGGGCGGTGGGATTTCAACGCGAGTCCCCCATTGGGATAGGAGGTCCCTGGCCCATAGGGTAAACCCAGAATCAATTACAAATGGTCAAACGGATGCCACATGACCATCTGGGCCCTCAATAAGGATGTTATTACTGCTCCGCATGGGAGACGCTGACCCCCCTATTCCGGTGATCCTCCCATTTACCAGCTTTAGGCCCCAATCTTTTGGCCACTGGGCACGGGAGACCGTGGTAATGTCAGCCCCAGTGTCTAACATGCTGGTCAGAGTGACTGTAGAGTGTCTGTTTTGGAGTTTGCAGTTTAAGGTGGGCTTGTCCCGTCCTCCTATTTGTGCCCACCATACGGATGGCCTCTTCTGGCACCGGGGGTAGTCTTCGTGGATTACAATGGCCTGTGCAATAATTCGTCCTTTTGCAAGAAACCAAGGCAGATTTCAGCAGGAGGCAAGAACTGTGATAGTTCCTCCTGGTTCTAGTGTTTTGGTTTCTGGGACAATAAACAGTTCTGATGGTCCACGCACAGGATCCTCCATAACTAAAATATCAGTATCAATGTTTATGGGCAAGTCTACTTTAGCTGAAATCTACCACTGTGCTCCCGTGGTGAAGTAAATCGAGGAGACACTCACCAATGTTAGCCGCTACTTCACCTCTCGTTGAGACTTTGGTTCAGGGTTGGCCAGACAGGGAGAGACGGCTGGTGGATTTTTGTCCTCGTGTGGGGCCGTCCCGCGCTCTACTGTCCATTTCCCTGCTGACATTGGTGGTGACACTTGCAGTTGGAACAGTCTGAAACGGCAGACTTTGGAGTCGGGTTAGTTTGCTTAGGTTTTTTGCAGTTCTTAGCATAATGTCCAAAACCCCCACAAATGTAGCAGCGAGGCTTGGGCCTAACATCTTTGTTGGCTGCTACAGCCCCTACTGCAGTTTCCCCAGGCGCAGACGAAGGTGGTACTTCTGCTGTCATGAGTTTTCTGCAGGTGTCGATCATTTAGTCTAAGGTTGGAGTAGGCTCTAGCGGGAGGGCTCTCAGTACCTGCCGACACCGCTTGTTGGCATTTCATCTTGCCAACACACGAAGCAATTCCTGCTGGGCCTCAGTGCCTTCTACCTGCTTGCTTACTGCCTCTCTAAGGCGATCCACAAACTTTATGAAGGTCTCGCCTGGGGTTTGTTTAACATTGGAGCAGTCGGCGGTAGGGGTGGTGTCCATGGGGGTGAGCAACAGTGCTCTTCGGCTGCCTTTTGCAAATCCCTCAAGACTGGCCTGGTAGATTCGAGGCCTGGTCTCGGGGCTTTTCCAGGTTACCCTTCCCAAACAAGTGCTCCATAGTGAGGTAAGCTCTGTTTGGATCCCTTTGATAACATATGAGGAGATCCCTGAGCTGCTTCTTCCATTTTCTTTCCCATAGCAGATACTCTGCTGGAGAAAGGAGGCATGACATGATTGTTTTAATGTCATGCGGGACCAACGTGTTTGAGGAAAAGGTAGCCTGTACTAGGCTCTTGAAATATGACGGTTCCTTTCCAAATTCCTTGGCAGCCTTGCACAGCTCCTTGAGGGGGGCATAGGGGAAGGGTGTCCACCGGGGATTCCAGTTGCCAATAAACTGCACCGGGGCAGCCATGAAGTCCTCGCTCTCGCTCTCCTTCTGGCCTTCGGCACAACCGCTTCCGGTTCCGATGGTGTGGGAACTGGAAGGGGAGGCGTGGGAACTGGAAGGGGTTGGATGGTATGGGGCGGGACTGCCGGTGGAAGGGGCAGAGGGATGGGTATAGCCCGAGGCTGGAAGGGAGGTCCCAATGACAGGGGAGGAGCCCGACGCGGTTACACCCATCGATGCGACCGGGGGAGGAGACAAGGAGGAGCTATGCAGGGCGGGAAAATTCAGAGGAGAAGAGGACAAAATGGCGGACCTGGCCATGTGGTCGATGCCATTTTTGGACACAACTGGGGGGGACAAAACTGGGGAAAAAGGGATAGGAAAGAGGGTTGAGGAGTCCAGGACAGCAGGGCTCTTGCTATCCTGGAAAGGGAATAGAGAAGATTGGAGAGGGTCAGGAGGACGGTGGCTCTCATGCGCTGAATGGCAGGCTACCACGTCCGATTTCTCTATAAAAGGATTACTGGGGTGAGGAACACAGAGGGAAGGGTTAACTTTAAAGGGGTTAGAACATCCCGAAACTTCTAACTTATCCTTCGAATTCTTAACCGCCTGATAAATTAAAACTAACAAAGGAAAAACTTCCCAACTGAACTATCCCCATTCCTTTGTAACATGGCTAACTTTTCCCCAACTCTGTCCCAAAAATCAAGGGACTTAACCAGAGTAACAGAAACCAAAGGGAAGAAATGAAAAATCCATCTAACAAAACGTTTTAAAAGCCCTTTAGAAAACTTAAACTTCCCTGCTCCAAGGGTACCCACAACTTGGAAGTAAACCTCTTTCTGGAGAAGTGACAACTTTACACCCATTTTCCCTAGAACAAAACCTCACCCATCACTGAAAGGAAAGGTGAAAAGAAAAACTGAAAAGGGGCCTCCAGGGAGCTTCACTCACCACACGTCCGACTTCGAAATTGTCCGTCCCCAGTGGCAACGCAGGCTCTTGGTGGGGTCCTCTGGCTTCGACCAGCCCCCACTGGCTCCAACCAGCTCGGAGGATTATCGGTTGCCCCCCAGAGCAGATCCAATAAAACTTTGACCTTCTGTACTGGGACGCGGCTGCACTGAACGCGGACTCCTGGCAGCACTGAGCTACCAAGGACGCTTTCAGAGGACCAGTTCAGGTCCCTGTTCGGGCGCCACGTGACGCGGTGAGTTGAGTGGTCAAAGGAGTGCTGCGTCCTCCCCAAACGTGTCCCAAAAGGATCCGTTCGGGAGAGCGCCTCTCACTCGCACGACGAGGACACACTCAGATGTACACATGCACTCGCAGGGTAGCTCCAAGGCACAGCCAGAGATGAAGAGGTGGGAGGGGTCCTCTGTGTAGAGTTCCAGGAGTTTATTTTGGGAGGGATCCAGGGACAAAGGACCAAGAACAATGAAGGGCACAAGGTTTTATATGGGGGCGGTACAGAGGGAGGGTAGAGCATTACAACCAATAATCTGAGGGCTAAGGGGAGGTACACAAAAGACATGAGGTACATAAATAGTAACCAATGGGGAAGAAAAGGGGGCGGAACAAGGGAACTGGTAACCAATGGTGTCTCGAGGAATCTTCTAGAAGCTATGCATATTAATAGGGAAGGATACATATTCAAAGAGACATACATAAAAGAGGGTAGAGGGCCAACAGGCAAATCAACTAGGACTAATCTACATACTGGAACAAAGGCCTGTGGGAACTTGCAGTGACCTAAGGTGCATTCCTAGACCTCAGTGCTGGCCCACCAACGCATCTCAGCTGTCTTTGGGCCTCGTGGCTCCTTGGTCACTCCTGCGGTGCCTTCAACCACCGCAACACACATATAGAACAAGAAATTACTTACATAAGCATTGAGCACAAAAAGAGATTAGTTTGCATGAAGTGAAATTCAGATTTTTTTTTGTATAAAAATGAAATTATCCTCTTCTAGTACTCATGTTATTTTTGTCACACACATTCAGTTGTATTACTTGGCTGTTTATGCACAGCTCTCCTGAGGAGATTTGCCTGAAGTTTATTCTCTGATCTTCTGCTTTCCATTTGTGAATTAAGAGCATGAAACTCTGACTGGAAAAATTATTCTCCTTTTCTTTCTGATATACTGAGCATTATGGAGCTGACCTTAATCACTTCTATAACACAGACTTTAAATATTGTTCAATACTTGGAGTGTCTCAGATGTACTGAGCTGCACAGCCATAAGGTCAATATATTCATAAGCATTACCTGTTGTGAATTAAACAACTTTTCATCAGGCCTGTACGCAGTCATCCTGGGAGGTGATTCCAGTGTGCACAGGATGCACACATTACGCACTGCATGGCAGTGCAAAACCACCCTATGCTGTACTGCTCTTGAGATCTTGGGGGTTGGACTAGGTGACCTTTTCTACCCAAATTATTCTATGATTCTATGATTGGAATCTGCCTCATTTGCATGCTTCTACAGAAATTCTGTCACTGGATGTATCCCAGTGTGAAGATAGAATGACATAGCTAAAAAACTCTCAGAATAAAGGGAATATAAAGCTCTTCCAGAAGAGGGCATTGCTTTTCTTCTAAGCTTTCTCTGGCTTTGTTTAATTATGCATTTATATTTAAACTTATTTTCATTCATTAATGAGAATTTAACACCTCAAAGGTCTGTGTTAAATTTTCAAAGTTATTGTAGATGAACTCAATTACCCATGAACTGACTTTAATCTGAACCATTTATGCTACTTAATGTTAAAATAATAGTAAAAATTATAAGAATTGAAAATTAGTATTGTCTAGAAATAGTGTAAGAATATACAATGCATTAGATCTAAAACATTAAATTGCCTTTAAAGATTAAGTGTCTGTGGTGAAGTGCTAAATTTACCCGCAGCTCAGCTGCACTGGCATGTGGTCCTGCTGTTCTGGTTGACAGCTTTAGTAAAATACTCTTAGCAGTCAAAGCAGTTTTCTAGTCTGGAAGGCCCTTCAATTAGCCTTCAACTGTCTTTCTGAAGCGGGGGATAACATGCTATTCTGCTGTTAGACAGTCATTAGACATAAAACTTCAGCAGAATAGTAATTTCATAATGTCTGTATGTATTACAGCAATCTATTTTTGCAAAGCATTTTCAGCCAGTAACACTGATGTGCTCTGTCAAATGGTCTTCTCAGACATGACCAGACTCTAGTAGCATATCAAACAGGACAGACAGAAAAGGAGAAATTAATTTTTAACTCCTTAGCCCAGTGTCACATAAATACAAAATCTTTTAAGTCAGTAGATATGCACACACATACTTGAGATCAGAACCTAATGCACTATATCTGACTTGTGTTGAAAATAATAGGTTAGAGCAACAAGTATTTTCTGTTGCTGAGGAAATGAAAGCACCATAAACAGGAATCATTAGTGAAAATCAGATTACTTCTGTAAAAACCTATGTTTAAAGTAAAAATTGATGTGAATGTTTGCATACAAAGTAAACAAACACTCTTTTGACCACTGTCAGCAATATATTTCTAAGTCGATAAGCACATACGTATCAAAAATGGCTTATGATCGTATAGTTACTGCCTTCTCTACTGAAGAAATTTAGGTGGGCGTTTTACAGAAATGAGTGAAAATATAGTAGTCAGAATGGT
Organism: Rhagologus leucostigma; assembly: GCA_013397725.1. Classification (NCBI taxonomy): domain Eukaryota; kingdom Metazoa; phylum Chordata; class Aves; order Passeriformes; genus Rhagologus; species Rhagologus leucostigma. Next base: position 753,100 of record VZTD01003687.1, read on the forward strand.
TGCCTTAAAAAGATTCCCATCTGATTTTGTCACAACCAAAATCAGGCATTCCAGATGCTTTTAACTAACATCTGGATAAAAATCATTTTGTTGACAAAAATTTTGAAGTCAATTAAATTCAAAAAGAGAGACATACTACTGTTTGTCACCAGAAATTTAGACCAAATGTTCCTGTACATATTTTGATATTAAAATGTATGCAACTTTGATAGAAGTAGTTTAGTGCAGTAGAGGGTGCTGGTACATAGACTCTTTGAAAAGTTTACAATGAAATTTCATTGGAGTAATATTAAAGATTAATTTATGTAGCATTAGCTTTCACCAGAGATGAAGATAATTGCCTGCCACGGCACGGGGGCGGTGGTGAGGTGCCGCAGCCTTCTGAAGCGTCCCCTGTGATAGGGAGACGCTTCGGCGCTGGGGGCTCAACAAAGATGCGGGCACACACACACTCCCCGTGGAGCCGGGGCGCACACACACAGGGAGTGGTGATCAGGGGCAAAGAGGCAGGAAGGGTCTTCTGTGTGGGGTTCCAGCGACAGGGTTTATTGAGAGTCCTGGCGTGAAGTATCCAGAGACAAAAGACAAAATGCAGGACAAGGGTACAAGCTTATATAGGGAAGGAGAGGGGCGGGCAGACCATCAGACCCAATTATCTGAGGGAAGAGGGGAAGGGAAAGTGCACAATGTGCAATAGGGATGCAGGAGGGGAGGAGCAAAAGGGGTCACAACCAATGGGAGAGCCAGTCAAAAAGAATTTTCCAGGTGGTGGCTAAATAAGGGGTAAAGGGGAGGAGGCCAATGGGCCAATCCAAAGTATAGAAAGTACATACATTTAAAAAATAAAGACAATGACTCCTGGGAACTCACCCTAATCTAAAGGGGTGTACCGGCCTTGGGGCCATCCCACCAGGACACTTTAGTTGTGCCTGGGTTTTTTGGCCTAACTGCAGTGGCCTTGCACACCACAACAATTGCCCACATGGCTGTAGTGCAGAGGCTAATCAGGAATAATAGAATAATCAGGTGATAAGTAGAAGACCCATTACACAAACCAGTTAATGATCCTACAATTTGCAGTTCTGTGGTCCCAAGACAATGAAACAAGAATGATAGAATGATGTAACTGAAACTTCAGTAATAATTTCACGGTGCTGTGCCAGCTGGGGAGAGTAGATGGGTGAAAATTTTCTGCTAGAAATTTTTCTATGGTTATACTTGGATATGGTTCCCTCCGTACAGCTAACAGGAATTTTGAGAATGTACAATTGATGATGGATCAGAACTCCATCAGTGACTCCTGTATGTATTTGTAAATCAAAAATCATACCAAGATCCTTTTTCTTGGATATGGCAAGGGAAATATATGGCAAGGGAAATATATGGCAAGGGAAATTGGGAAATGTCTTTAATATTATCAAATGAGAAACCCACCTTTGGTAATGTCAATTCTAATTTGCACAGTGGAGACTGGTGTTGATATTCATCAAATGGTAAGTTTTGTTCCCATTTCTTTGTTATCATCTCTCTGGTAATTTTATAAAACACTGCTGTTCCTTTGTAACGAGGTGAACTGTGGTTACCAAATTCATCCACTTCTTTAATTTGGAGCTCCAGCCTGGGTTTTCTTTGTGAATGAAAAATCAGTTTGTAGACTTTGCCAAAGTCTTCTCCATTCTCTGCAGTCCATACAATAAAATTAAAAAAACCTTTTTTTTTTTTTTTTTACCATGTATTCGGATGTGTGGCATGTAAAACAATTCATTAGCATGAGTCAAGTAAAGGTAATCACATAAAGGTAATCACATAATCACATTCCTTGGTTGTTCTTTATCATTATTATTACTTTATTGAACATCTGAGTTCAGCCTGCTTCAGTAGTAGACATATCTTCGTAGCTAGCTGTCTTAGCCCTTTAATAGTTAGCTTAAAGAATAAGTGGTGAAGGCAGTGCTACAAGTTGAAAAGCAAGGAACACAAAAGGAGGTATGTACATAACACAGAGAAGAATAAAAATAAAAGGGTGTTGTGAATGGAATTAGAAGTATATGTGTTCTGGTTATTCAGGCTGGATGTCTGTCTGTAACAACAAAATGAATGGCAGCAGAGGAGTAGATGCATTTTTAGGATTTCTAAATCCGTTTATTTGATACATGTATATACACTATCCTTTGCATATATGAGCAGGCATTTCTCGGGGGCTGGAGACTTTTCTTTTTGAAGAATATTCCTTTCTTTAGGATTAATGCAGTTTTCAATGGGAGAACTTATGTACAAAATGTTCAGAGGGCCAAATACCTATTTATATGTTCAATCTAAAACAGACAGGAGAGACTATATGCAATTTTGGTTAAAACCTTTCTGAAGGTTCTTTTCTCTTTTCCCTTTAAGCAAGCCTCTGAATGGTGGCAGCCACTGCATGGAATTTTCTAGGCTGCTAATGGAAATGGCATAACTCTCTCTCTCATCACCTCAATTCACAGTGCAACTCACAACAGGCAACAGTTTGCCTTGGATTTCTTGCTCACTCTAAGTGAATTTACACAGATGAAACACTAGACAGAAACCTGTCCTTTTGAAATAATTCATAAAATACCATATATTTCTGAAGGACCAGGTTTCACAGAATGGCAGGGGCTTAAGTTCTCTAAAGATTATCTTGTCCAACTCTCCTGCTCAAAGCAGGGTCACCTAGAGCACACTGCTCAGGAGCTCGTTCGGATAGTACATTTTCTTTTCAGTTGGAGCAGTTTCCCATTAAGTTCCACGTTCCTTTTTCTGACAAGAAATGAAACACCAAAATAACTAAATATACTGTGATTAACCTCAATCTATCAGTGTTCCCATACAGCATTTTTTAATAGCTGAGATAATTGATAATGTTCATACAGATGCATGAATTAAATGCCTTACCTGAAGCAGAAATATTTCCTCTGAATCTAAAATGAATCTGCTCTCCTTCTCTTAATGGGAACTGCTGTGTAGGTTCTGGGGGACCAAAATAACCCTCCTCATGGAGATTTTGAAGTTCACTGGTCAATTCTTTGGATGCAGCGAGCAAAACTACTATTTTATATGGGTTTTCTCTTTTCTGATACAGTATCACATTAACCACTGTGCTACAAAGAGCTTTTTCCAGAGCATGAGCAAAGAGGAGAAGATATGTGTTTTCCAAAAGGAATGAAAGGCGAATGACCACAAATCTGTATCAAGAAAAAAAGAAAAATAAAAGAAAAAAAAAAGAAAATTAAATTAGATAGCCTTATCTTAAGTAATTTTATCAATTGCTAATAATTTATTCTTAAAATAATAATATGGGGCTCAGTCTCCAACGGATCTTTTGCTGCCTTCTTTTCATCCTTGTTTCCAACATGAGAAAAAGTGGAAATTTGCTTGCTTTTTTCATGTAGAGTGTGTTGACTGTGTATGTATGATTTCAAATATATATGAATTTTACATGAAAACAAGACAATATTTCCTAATAAGAATTTTTTAAAAAATTACGATTTTGTAGTTAGAGAACTAAATCACATTTTCCAATTAAGACTGATCTCTGCATTTCCTGTTTCAAGTTTTCTATGTACTACATTGTGCACATTCTATAAATGAAAAAGTTGGGGTTTTTTTTTTAATGTGGAACAAATCTAAATGATCCTATACTTTAAAGTGGAAGAAAAAACAAGTTAATGGTTAAAAAGGTATGATTTCTTAGCACTACAAATTTCCACTGATTTGTAAACACAGAAGGAAATATTTCAGTAAATAAAATTTTGATAAATTATTCATACATTACCTTTCTAGATGCTTGTTTAGTTCAAATGATACAAGCCCATTCTGTGCATTCTGGATAATAACATCATCAAACACCTTCCACCCCTCTTCTTTGTTTCCATGACCTAATAATTTCAACGTATCACTGAGATTCTCCCCACTTTTTCTCACAGAAGCACTCACAGCCCTGGAAAATGAAGTAATTATAGAAAAAATAACATAAAAAATAGTTCTTCAGAAAGAGTAAGCTTGTGTTTGTAGCTGTTTTCCCCTCTGCTTTCCTTGGTGACTTTTTCTGGTTTACCCACCTTGCTTAAAATCTGTATCTGGAACTATACTCCAGAATATGTGAATGATATAATTATTAAGAGATTTTTTTTTTCAGTTCTCCAGAAACAGCTGAAACTTAAGAGATTATCTGGGTTTTTTTTAGGACTCTCCATGTTTTAATGCTTTTTTAAGACATGCCAAAAGGTCTACGTTTTAGAAATTTTGTACTGTGTATTTTGGAAAGATCTGGACCTTTATCTAGTGCATAAAACTGACTTACTAGTTACCACAAAACTAACCTACTATAAACCATTGTGTCATGCATTTTGATTCTGGTAACCATTGGAATGTGTAGAAGTAGAGATCAGAAAATTCAAAGGTCAGACTCAAATCAACTTGGTGTATTATGAACACAGCAGCTTTAAGACATGTCTATTCTTCGTGTTCTATGTTTGACTTTGTTGAAAATGCCTAAATATTTCTTGCTGAAAAAAACCTCACACAGTCTTCATTCCTACTCCTGCTAGAAATGTAGTGGTCAGCATATTTAAAGAATATACATCAAATACTGTATTAATTTTTCTGGTGAAATATAGCCTGCGAATTTTGAGGGTTTGCTCTAGTGTTTTTAACAGTGCTCCTAAGCATTGCAGTCTATATTAAAGAACAAACACATTTTTAATACAAGAAATTATTAACCAACAAGTGTTAAAATTAATTGATTTTGATGTTTTAAAAAATGGTGAATTTGAAGTGAGGTTCTTACCGAGGATGGTACGCTGCAGCAACTCTCTTTACTGTAGCACTAATGGCTCTTGCATGTTCTGTTTCCTCTCCTTGCCTTTTTTTTTCTGGGTTTGGAGGACAGGGTAGAGTAATAGTGACTGAGCTGTTAAAAGGTTGGGCTGAAGGATGCTGGACATGAACCAGAGCGCTAGTAGATATCAGTGAGTGATACATATCATGTCTTGCTTTCAATGCTGAAACCAGCGATGGCTCAATTGGCTGAATCTAAATATAGAAAGAAATTGTACAATCAACTTGCAAATAAATAAATCTTCCATTACATCCTGTTTTTTTAAAAAATTGTTTTCTCTTTTGGAGTTGGATAGGCTATCACAGAAGAATCAGACTTCTCTCTTTAACTGAAGAACAACCTTCCCCAAGTATCAGCACTTTACACAAAGCAAAGAAAAATGTTTGAAAGTCATCAAAAACTGGAACTTTTATTGAGTAAAATATATGTATTGTTTTGTTCTTGATTTGAGTTCAAGTTTTGAAACTCATGAGCTTCCTCAGATTTTGAAAAATTTCTGAGATTTTTCTAATCTGTATTTTTCCATAATTTTAGTTTCTCCATACTTCCAAATTAACATTTTTATGGGGAAAGGGAGAAACATATTATAACTGAAGTAAAATTTGAGATTATACTCAGCCTAAGACTAAAACATGATAAAACCTTCTGTTGTACTTGCTGGCACCAAGGATGAAGGTTGGGTGAGAAAAATAGTTCCATTAACTTGACCACTGGGCCAACCAGTTAAAGTTTTGAGTTGACATTTATATCTTTATTGCAAACTACTATATTTTCTGAACTATATCAAACAAAGGTAGATAGATCTTTTTAGCTAAACTATCCCTGACGTGTGGTTTTAACAAAGCTGACAGGAAATTTGCGTGTACAGGATGTGAAACTGCAACTCCTTTTTGTAGAGTTCTGATATTGGAAGAGATTGCACTTTTACATCATTGGTATATTCACTTCAGAACTGATCAGATAACAGGCTTATGGAACAGGTATCACATATTTCAAGCTTACCTTTAACTGCATAGGTGCTGGAGAATTGAATGCTTCTGGATGGTAACAGAAAGAGATTCGAGAATCCACACTCAGCTTTTGTAAGAGTCCTACCTTTGGAACAGTAAACGTTTCCTTCTTTAAGCATGACAACACAGAAAAAACACCCAGATGATAAACTTTCACTTCTGCAAAGCTCTCCTGGATAAAGAGAATGTGGGGTTAGAATATTGGAAGGAAAGGAAGCTGTGTTTCGCAGTGGATACGCATTTTGAGAAGGCAACATTCTTTATGGATCAAAGTATGAAATGAAAATAAATCGAATATTGTTGCCACCTGCGTGCCCAAGTACCTAGTGATCTCTAGTCATCATGTGATGTCATTATTATTCCAGTGTATGATTGGGGTGAAATGAAATAAACTTGTAGACTGGGTGATGAATCTGGTCCAATGCAGCACTTCTGCATTTAAAAAAAGAGAACCATCCTGTGTTCCTTTGATACGGAGTTTGTACCTATACACATGGAATTGTGTTACTTTGTTGTGATATAAAAGCACAGTAATTCCCCCTAAGTTTTATCAAGTACTGCAACGCATTACACTTATTTACAAAAATCATGAAACATTACTCAACCATTAGTGTTGTGAGATCTAGCACTTGCTTAACATTGTAAGTGAAAAAAGGGATGTTATTAAATACTAGTTTTCAAATAGAATTAGTTCTTGAGAAAGTAGGAAGAAAAGTTCTGTTTAACCACACATAATGGGCAAAATGATTTAATAATGACAACTTTACTTGAAAAACTCCAGAGACACTTAACTGGGAACCTGAATTGATGCTTTTACAGTGTTTTGATGAGAGTTACCCACCTTATGGTTTCCTTGGTATCCTTGCAAAGAAATAGGAGTTAAGTAGTTTGACTGAAAGTTCACATCAGTCACCTTCACCATAATCTCCCGATAATTTCCTCTGAAGCATGATGTAAATGGGATTGCAATGTTGATAGGGAAAAGCAGTTTTTCATAATCATAGCATTCGATACTGATGACATTGCTGACCAGCTCCTCAGAATCATCCACCACCAAGGAACTAGTGTCATTGAGTATGTTACACTTCAGATTCTCCAGAACAGTTGCAGGGGCTTTGATAAAATAAGCTATTTCCTGTTTATTTTTACCACTCTCTTTGACTAGAAATCTATACATATTAAAAAAAAAAAAAATCGTTGTATTTTGAGTAGGGTAGTGTGTTATATTTTTAATTAAATACTTCAATATAATGGTGTGCTATAATGAGGCATAAGAAGATAATTCAGACAAATATATTTATGAATAAATGAGAAAATAATGAAATTTTTTATGTTTAGCCTGTTTCAGAACAAATTACTTACAAATTACTTTAAAACTGATTAAGTCCTTTCTTACTAATTTCCAACAATTTGAGGATTATTGACTTTACTGGCTGTGACTCAGTCCTTCTCTGGCATAAAAAAAATTATGCAAATAGAAATTTAGAGTTTACTTTAGACCAAAGGGAAAGATCTTCATTGCCCATGTTTAAATTGTAAACTGCTGTTATGTGCATGACCAGCAGCTGTTCAGTACATGTATACTGCATTTCTGCACCCACACATATTCATAAATTAATAAGCAATAATTATCTGTTCCTAAAAAAAAAAGAAGAATATGTGCTTACTCTTTGTTCATCCAGTACCTCGAGTTTTTTACTTCTTCTGAGTCACTCACAGAAGGATTCACAGCAGTAAGATCATAGGTTTGTACTGAAGATGTGACAGTACTTAGGTAATTTCTAAAAATCTCATTATTTGATTTCATTTTACTGTCTTCCATTTTCTCTGTCAGTCTGTGCTCTTCACTTTCTAGCCCTTTTAAAGAGTCCCTGACTTCTTCCTTTTTCTCCTGTTCAAAACTATTCATAAGGGTTCTGTCATAAATGTCTTTCAATGTCCCGGACAGAATGTCTTCCTCATTGCTTCTAAGAACATCCTGAAAAGCCAGTTCTGGAGGCTTTTCACTAAGAGAGCTACCTCCATGGAGTTTATCCTTTCCATTGCACTCTTTTGTCTCTGTAACAGAGACAATCGGTACTTGGTGTTCACCATCTTCCTTTTTCATTGGAGATTCTCTGCTAGTGTCGTGTTCTTGAGAAGATTTGTTTTCAGCTAATGATGCAACTTTTCCTACAGTTTTAATTTCACTTGTGTGGGTTTGATTAACATTTTGATTTTCTGTCTTGTTCAGGGAAGGAGTTCTTTGGAATTGCTGACTGGGATTGGAAGATGCTTGCACAGAGTCTGTTGCTTCTCCTTCCGAACAATGCGCATCAGTTTCTCTAGAAGCATTTTGACCAGTCTGGTTCTGAAAATCACCGTCTTGTCTGCAGCTTGCAGCATAAAATTTATTTTCTGACTCTTGAAGGTGTGAGATTGTATTTATCAAATAATCCTTCACTTTCTGCAGATAATCTATAAATCCATTGTACTCTGAGGCAAAAAATAAATAGCCAATTAAATTTTGCTATGAAAGTTAGACAAAAGTATGAAAACTATTATATGCGTACTTATTGAATTCCACATAATCCCATAGTACCATTCAGTACATGAATCACACTGTATTTCCTGGCTTTTCAGGTGGAGTTAATTTGTAAGGAACTGAGAACAAGTGTATTTGTGTATTTGTCAAAATTTTACTCTGGCAACTCTAATGAACACCTTTCTAATGATCAGACTAGCTAAATTCTTAATGACAATCAATCCAAAGCATGGCATTGATAAATAATAGTCAAATCAGTTTGAGAAGATCTTTAAAACTAAAACTCATATTTCCTAAAACGGAATCCTGCAAGATTCTAATGTGTGGGTTTCTAGCAAAGCTGTTATGCATGGACCTAATTTCAAATGCAGGCCTTAGCAACTCTGAGTTTTTGCTATGAAGAATAGATGATAATGTAAAACCACCAGCCTGGATATAATACTCAGCTCAGCAGTTTGTAATATCCAGTTATAGGGATGGTGAATGTTGCCCTTTCACAAAACTAAAACCACTTTGTGAAGAAAAATGCACAAAAAGCACACAATCACTATGCATCATTCATGTAAGATTTTAACTTACATATTTTATGATCCCTCATTTTCCTTATCTTAAACCTTTTCTTACAAATTATTCCAGATACTCTCTCCAAGGATTTCAAATGTATTACTTAGAGCTCTTCCCTTATCTTATGCTGTCAGCCTCTATAATTGGAGTGTATCTTCATTAGTTAGATATATTGCAAACCTTGGAAAATTTTTGTCTTATTTCTGTTTGCTGCATGACATCCTGGAGAACTTTGTTTTGCAGGTTAAATCTCATGAAAGTCATACCAATAAGAAAATAGTACAACACAGTATGGTGTGGTGTCTGCTTACAATGTACGGAGACACACAAGGGAAGGAAAACAGAAAGGGCTGATACAAGTCTTGCAGGAAGCCTTTGACTTAAATTGACTTTTTTAAACAATATTTTATGAGGTAAATCAATACTTCAAGGTTTTCAACTTGGAAAATAATTTTATTAATGTCATCACATATCAGTGAGTGACATTATGTGATCTAGATAGGCCTCTCATCTCTATTTGCATCTGGATAATTTAAACCTACAAAGAGTACAGTTCAGAATAGCTTTTTTCTCATTTAACTAGGTTTAAAAATTATTCCTTGCTAATACTTCCTCAGTTCCCAAGTGACTTATTATATTTTGACTATATTTGGAAAAAAAATAAAGAAAAAAGGAAGCAAATACATTTTTAAAATATTGTTTACTCTGGTAGTGTAAAGGAAAATACTATGTTACTGTTTTTCCAGAGGCACTTTTAGAGAAGAAATTCTAAACAGTTTAACAGGACTGAGAAATAAAACAAAATGACTGGAAATAACAGAGCTTTGTTTGCAGAAGTGGTTGTAAAAGACCACTTCCCAGTTTCACTGTAAGGCAAAGTTCAAGCTTAGACAAAACTGCCAAAATTTACATTTCCTCCCTGAATTTTGCATTTTCTAAACAAAACAAAAAAACCCTCAAACAAATTGTACAGCTCTTTAAACTTCTCTAAAATCAAATTTGAAGATAACAGGGTAGTTCAAAACAATGGCATTTTCTTATGCTGTAAATGTGACTTTTCTAATATGGGCAAGAAAAGATATGGCCTTGTAACCATATACTATCCAGTTGTGTCACACTGAAAGACACTTTTTGCATTCAGTTACAAGGTTAACATTGAAATAAGTCTTTTGTGTTGTTCCCCTCCCCCATCATTTTCTAACACTTTGCTCTCTGTGCTTTTTGTGATGTTTGATAACACAGCTTTAGAATACAGAGGTAGTTTATATGCAACGGTCTCCAAACCTCTTTGCTGACTGTTTTAAGGGAATTTGTCAGGTGAGGAATAGCAGCTTTTTGTAAGGAGAATGATTCTCAGAAACCTGATAAAAAAAGAATTTAAAAAAATCACATAAACCATGAGGTCAACAGGACAGTTAGCTTGCTTGGAGCCTAGAAGGAGGCTTTTTAAACAAAAATGTTTTGTTATTGTTACAGTCTTTATAAACCTGTAGGCCAAAGACTCAAAGCTAAACATTTCTGTCTGTAATCTCTTTCTTTCTCTCTCTTTGCATCATAGAATCATCATAAAATGATAGAATGGTTTGGATTGGAATGAGATGATCTTTAAGGTTCTTTCCAACCTTCCTTCCTGTCATGGGCAGAGACACCTTCTAGTAGATCAGGTTGCTCAAAGCCTCATCCAACCTGGCCTTGAACACTTTCAGGAACAGGACATCCACAAGTTCTCTGCCTTCTTCTCTCTCTTCCTGTGTCTCATTACTCTCTGAGAAAAGAATTTCTTCCTAACCTAACATTTAATCTAAATCTCTCCTCTTTTAGTTTAAAAGTGTTCCCTCCTGTTCTATCACTATATGTGATAGTGTCCATGTAAAAAAATCACTCTCCCTCTTTTTAAAAGCCCCTTTTAGCAATTAGAAGGCTGCAACAAGGTATCCCCAGAGCCTTCTTTTCTTCAGTGTGAACAAACCCAACTCTCTCAACCTCTCTGAAAAGGAGAGATGCTCTGATGCCTCTGATCATCTTCACGGCCTTCCTCTGGACCTGTTCCAACAGGTCTATGTCCTTGTGTTGGGGCCTCCAGACCTTTACGCAATACTCCAGGTGAGGTCCCACAAGGGGGGAGTAGAGAGGGAAAATCACCTCCCTTGGCTGTTGGATACTCCTCTTTTGAGGTTTAATGCTGATAGACCTTAGACAGAAATGTTAGTTTTCTCTTCGTCTTTGATAAATGTTTGTTAATATGTTGATGTCCAGCTACTGCAGGACTGAGTTGAGCACAGAGCAAACCCCCTGTGAAAAGATATTTAAGAAAGTACAAGAACACCAGAGAAAAGTGAGGACTGAGGAAAAAAGTGTGAGAACCAGCCCTGCAAACAACAAAGTCAGAGAAGATGGAAGAGGAGGTAGGGCAGACATGGGGCAGAGATTCCCTTGCAGCCCATGTGAGACCAGACTGGAGCAGATATCCTGCAGCCTGGGGAGGACCCCATGCCAAGGAAAATAGATATTCCCTGAAGGATCTGTAGTCTGTTTAGAATCTAATTTTTCCTGACAGGAACTGCAGACCATGGGAAGGACCTACAGTGGAGCATGGAAAAGAGTAAGCAGGAAGGAGTGTAGAGGGAACTGTTATGGACTGTCTGCCTATTTGCCATTGCCCTGCACTCCTCAGGAAGGGGAGGAGGTAAAGGAATTGGGAGTGAAGGAGTGAAGTTGAGCGAGGAAAAAAGGGGTGGAGGAAAGGTCTTGTTTCAATTTTTTACCTTGGTTTCTCACTATCCAAATCTATTTAAATTGACAATAAATTAAAATAATTTTTTTCGCAAAGTTGAGTCTATTTTGCCCATTACGGTAATTTTAAGTGATTTTCTCTATATCAACCCAGGATTTTTTCTGTCTTATTTTCTTTTCTTTTTTCTGTTGAAGAAGGAGTTGTAAGTTTCTGGGTGGGCATCTGGTGTCTGGCCAAGATAACCCCACTAAAGTATAGTGTACATACAACTTTGAACAATTCTGTTTAATTAATTTTACTTTTATAAATTTTTTGGTCACATGATGAGAATTATGAGTCTCGTATTGAATCTCATGGAATGGACTCAAAAACAGTGTGATACAACTGTGGGAATATGACTAATTTGTCTAATGAATTACCAAGTACTGAAATACTAACAAATGAAAATTAAGGTCCTCCAGCATCATCAGACAGCAGAACTCAGCATCTAATATACCCAGTCTGTCTGCTTACAGCCAAGTCCTTCCATACTTGCCTGGACTTCCAGTCAATTCCTTGTGTTTATCACGGAGAGCACTCAGCAAGTGGCAGGTCTCTTGAATAATTTCTGTAACATTCTCCAGGTGCTGGCTGAGAGATCTGCTCAGCTCTTTCGCTAAAGAGCTCAGTCCAAGCACATACTCGTCCATACCTTCTTTATCCAGATCACTTTTCAAAAGCATGTCTCTCACTAGCAAGTTCAGGTAACAGATTTTTCCTATCACTTGTCCTGATTTCCCTGCAGGTGTAATCTTACTTTCAGCCATATCCATTTTATGTTCAGAATATGCTACTGTTCTGCTCAAACACTTCCACAGGTTGTTGTCCTTGGTTCAGGCTACTACACTGTTTGGCATTTCTAGACTAAACAGAAATTTTAAAAGTACTGTATTCCACAAACCAAACTCTAGCTGAGAAACTCTGAGTTGATGTTGACTATTAAAATATTACTAGGTGACAGGAAGGAGTGGCTGTTCTGTAACTACAGGCAAGGATTGCCAGGAGACACCAATGTACACCATGCACCTTTAAGGGAGGTTATGTAACTCAGTTATGTAGCAGTGACTTAAAATTTCAGGATATCTGAGCAATTTCTTACTTCAGTGGCTACAAATGATCAGTACCTATGAAGTCAAGCTTAATTGGTTGTTTATAATTATATACTCACCAACAATGAGGAAGTATTTTCACTGTGATATGACATTAAATGCTGTAGGTCATTTGATATGGTTTTCTGATGACTGCATTTTATTTGTTGTTCATAGACATCAAATAGGTGGGACAGCCCCAGGCTGCCATGAAGTGTGGATGATGTATTTGAATTATGTGGATGTTTCAGCAATACAAGATTCTACAAATCTAATTTTGTGGTTAGAGAATACAGTTATTAGCCACAGATGTTTAAAAAAACTTGCAGTTATTTCTGGGGAGTGTTTATATAACAGGAAGAAATGTAAAAAAAAAAAGGCTATCAGCTAAATGTTCAAATAACTAATGGCTGAATTTTTGTTTGACAATTTAGAAGTTGAAAAGCAAGCTTAGGAGAAAAACATGAGGTCACTAAGCTTAAATGTGGTAACAAGAGCTTACTATATAGCATTCATGGGGAAAAAACACTAAACTATGAGTACCTCAAATACCACACTCCCATGAATACCCCCATGAAAGCGGGCAGCCTGCTTTTGGAGGATCTCAGAACCATGTGCTCGTGGAGGCAACCTGGGAAGTAGCAGGGCTAGTGCCTGACAGGGCTCCTGTGCTGGTCACTGTCTTCACTAAGTGAAATTTGAGCACTGGTACTTCAAGGACAGCATTTGCAATGATTTCCATTTCACCCAGCAAGTTCAGGACAAGATGTCTCACCAGGACAGCAGTAAGAACAAGTAGGAGTGCATCACTGACATTCTCTTACTGATGCTAATTTACATTGTGTTGTGTGATGAGCTAAGGGGAGGATATGCCTGAAAGCCTCATTAGCAGAGTTCAGTACTGGGCTACATCTGAGGTATCACACCAAAATATTTTATAATTTAAGACATGTACTGCAGAAATTGTTGGTATTGTGGCTTTCCTACTAAACATTCCTTTTTATGGCCCACTGTAAATATAATTAATGCAACTTTAAATAGCAACTAAAATGGGATTGAGATATAAAAACACCAAAATTGCATCTAAGCATTGCAAGAACTAATAAGGTAATGTCAGCAGAGCGCTTTGAAGATGTAAAGCACTGTATAAATGTTAAAATAATAATGAAAGATGGAAACTGTCTTTAATAAAATCTATGAGCAGGAACTAGCTGTAATTATGCAAAAGGAAAGTTACTTTTGACTCATTATGGTTTGATCACACTGAAAATACAGCACAGCTAAAAAAAAGATATGTGAATCATTAACCTACTATTTCCAATGGTTCCGTTTCTCCATTTTTCCTAGATTATTCCTATTAAAAAGGGAAGCCCAAAGAGAATGTATACTTTAATGCACAGAGAGTAAAAGAAGTGTCATCTTTCCGCCCAAAAGTTTTGGAATGCGTAAGTGAAAAAAAAAGAAAATGAAAAAATGCATTAATGTGTAAATACCGTGTAGCATTGCACTGACTGACCTCTTCTTGTAAATCCATATTGTTCCCCTAACCATAATACAAGTGAATTCATCAGCTCCAGATCTTTTCCAATATATGTATCTCCTTAGATTACTTCTGACTCAATCAATTACCAATGTGCAGATGTGAGCTATGAAAAAAGACATTAGATTGAATAAAGGTAAAAGAAGATCTAATTTTTAAAATGTAACCTTGCGTGAAATAGATAATTATAGACGAACCTGCTGTCAGAATATGTTACTCACTGAATGTTGTAGAGCTTACAGGAAGTTACTATAATACTCTGTTATAATTACAGTTTTATAAGATATGACAAGAACTGATCTATATTCATGTTCTTTGCCATAAGCAAATTGTTTTGGTTTGGTTTTTTTGGTCCAAAAAATTGTATATCTTACTCCTCTTCAGTCTGTAGAAATTATCTGTGCATATTCAAAAGAAGAAATTGCCTAGTTTAGAAAATACATTTGTCTAAAACATATTCAATAAGAGAAGAGAAATTACTGATTATTTAATGGGTAGTTAAAACAATGTCAAGCCTTAGAGAGAGAGAAGTAATTATATTGTTCTTCTCTGTAAACATGAGTGAAACAAGCAAAAAAGAAAAGCTTTTGTAAAAATGTGAAGAATTTCATGGTATAAGGGCATGCAATTATAGAGTTGTCTGTATAAGACTTTATTATAGACGCAATTACATTCTCACAGAAACAGTTACCTCACAAGCACTGCTGTTGGGAGACATTTCATTTTTAAACACAGGATTCTATAGCAGATCTCATGACAGAAAATGAGGCAGTAATGGCCACTTAAATTACAGTTGACTCTACCAGATTTTTTACTCTTCAGCAGTCATAAAGAGAATGTATATTTAGGCTGCCTGATGATCAGCATTTGAAGGTCTCTAAATTCAATTATTCATATAGGAAAACCATTGTTTTAGTAAAAAAAAAAAAAAAAAATAGGTCCCACACCCTACCTTAGTTTCAGTCCCATTGCTGGACTATTTATTATGTTTTGCTATCAATTTGCTGTTTCTCCTTAGTTGAAGAATGGTGATAAATTATGTAAATGGAATTTCTTAATCTTTGGTGCTGTTCACTGAATAGACTTGTAATTTAATGCTTGTGTTTATGTACCATATTGACAGGTATTAGACAATGTAACTATAACGTTTTTTGGAAAAATTGTGTGGTTTTTACTTGACACAAGCTCTTGCCCAAAGAGATCCAGTTGGTGCAGTAGTAGCTTTCAGGGCTCTGCATGCCCCCATGGTGTTTCATGGTCCAGATCAGCCCCACCTGGTGAGTGCAGGTGATAAGCTGTGGCATGCTTTGAAACTTTCTGAACACTACAGATTGTAAAAGAATATGTTGCTGCAATTAGTAAAATATAATAGGAAGACAGGAAGGGTAAAGAAAGTAGGGAACACAAGTTATTCAGATGTATTGCAGTGTATATCCTCTGAAAATATATGACTACGTATATTAATGTATAGTACAGAGTACACTCAAGAAAATATTGTAATATCACCTCTGAAAGAGGTAGTCCTTTCAATGCAATATGATAAAGAGTTTAGTACAAAGGTTATTTAGGTAGAATAAAATTTATATCATACAGTAAATGCTGGAGTCACTTTAAGCTTGTACTGTTGTGAAGTTAATTCAGCCTGGATTAGTAACTGAGATGGTTTACTGTGCAGCACACCAGTTACAATGAGGATGTTGAAACTTTAGGAATAAGCAGACTTGATAAGTGCAGTATTACTCAAGTCTCCAGCAGTCAAGTTTAACAGTGAATCTATAGTTTGCTCTTTCAGCCTTTACTACATCTGAGCATAGGTAAAAAAGACACAGGTACACTAAGAGACACACAAAACCAGTCCAGGGATATCTGATCAGAAGTAACTCTCTAGGATTGGTCACTGCAGATTCTCAGCCTCACTGGAAATCCCTGCTTGAAATACATCCTTTGACTGAGAAAGAATCGGGCCCATAGTGGTAGGATAAAGACACAAGCTGTCGTGTTATCCACCACCCACTGACATGAGTTAATTACTGTTACAATAAAGACTCACAAGAAAAGAGACATGAGTGTCCAGCAACCCAATTGTTAAAAGTAGGCTCCTATGCCCAGGTAGGTAATATAATGCAAAAGGAAGAAAATTAATATCATTTGAGACAATATGTAAGAAATAAAAGCTCAAAACCAGTTGTGATAAATATATAATTGTTACTAGATTTTGTTTCTTTCAGGTCTTGCGATGTTATTTATTTGTTTGTTTGTTTGTTTAATGTGAAAGAGCTAATAACAAAAGACCTGTGCACTCATTCTCAAAGTTTAGTTATCAACTGAAATTTGATTTTCCGAAGAGTGATCCTACACTTCAGCAAAGCTACATCAACAGAGAAAAACCAAATTGGATAAATTGGCTCTGTGCTTGATTTTGTTTTAAAACAATTCCTTTTCCTGGGTTACATTCACATTTAACTGTATTCTCTAAGTATTTGAAAAGTCCTTTAAAAAAAGAGCTTTTTCATCCATGTTAAATAATAGCCTTGGATGTAGGAAGAACAAAATATCCAATTTAGAAAAACAGAGATCAAATTATACATTTAAATTAAATTACCCTTCAGCAGATATACATGTTCTTTTTAGAATACCTTAGCAGTGTTGTATAGCTGATAACAAAGGAAGTGGACTTTGTTCTGCTAGGAAGAGAGATTAGAGTGTGTGGTGCAGATCCAATAAGTTCTGTCTATATACTCTGCATATAATGCAAAGTTCAGTGTGTGACAATGAATGTATTTTGGTGTGTTTATTGATCTATTCATATTTGAAAATACGTGTAATGGTTTTTGTTCCCATCTCTGGTATTCTAAGGCCCATGTAAAAAAGCAATAATAGTATAAGAAAAACTAAGAAAGTGCTACAGATGCACTGTGCCTTAGAATTTACATCATATGTTCATGTAAAGGCTTCATTTAGCACTCTATTACAGTGACCAGTGATGGAAAAAAGACATAATCCCTTTGAAATATGTAATTATGGAGTAACATCGTTGAAAAAGGTATCTCTCTCTGAGTGCAGTCACAGCACTTGACTTTAAGCAATTTTAACTGTGAATCAAGTGCTCAAGAGCCTCACATTAGGAAAAGCAAAACTCCAGAACTGAGGAGGGAAGGAAGTCCGAGCCTGTGCTAAACCCCTGTATGGGGCCGCCTTTATACCTACATTCACTTAAATGCATGGTGATATTGGCTAAGTTGGCTGTTAAATTCAGCGGAGCTTCTGTGGAGCTGTCAGGCACCTATTGTTGAAAAACAAGCTATATTCTAGGATAGAACTTTGAAGTCCCTCCCAACTCAGTCCATTTTACAATTCTATGATTCTATGATAATATGTTTCATCAGACCTAAATAACAGTGTGAAAGTGTATTTAACTGTAGACAATTTCAATTGTGAATGTACTGTGGAAATTTTTTCCTCTAGAAATAGTTCTGTGATGTCTATTTTATTTCATTACTTTCCATGACAAATTTGCTTAAGCAACAAGTAAAATGAAAGAGAGAAGGAAGTGCCTGAAATGGTGACCTTTAAATCTAATAGCATCTTTAAAAGTGTCAAATGTGGTTTCTGTTGAGTTTGAGTAAGCCAGTGCTGTGGAGATAAAATCTTAATGATGTGTGATTCATTACAATTCAATGAACTGCGCAAAAGATAAATATGGGAAAAAAATTTAGCACTTTGATGTGCAGGAAATTTCCTGAGAGGGATTTATTTTCAATAAGTTAAAGAATGCTCCATTAAACTTATCAAAGATGACAGGAAGCTATGTCAAGGTAACTAGATTCCCTAAATGAGAGCAATAGCAAGGAAATAAAAAAACCCTGAACATGCCACATGCTTTGAAGATGCATTTGTATTCAAAAACAACTTGAGAACCTTTAAATATAAATGAGAGACAGAAGTGCTAGAATAAGGTCCCACTTGGAACACAGGTACTCTGGAAAAAAGTATTAAAGCCACTAGATTTAGATTTTCTAGTGACAGATTTCTTGGAGAAACCCTAGTCAGCAACTAGAATGAGATACTGATGCCAGGTATTTTTAATTTTTTCTTTTTTTTTTTTCCTTGGTTAGACGCCTTTCATTTGTAGCAAGAGCTTAACTCCCTTGCATTGCTAGAATAAATTGTCTGCTTTCATTTCTAGGCTTGTGAATTCAATAAAGTGGTCCTGCAGACGAAATTCTCAGCTTGTCTGTAGGTTAAAACATGCACCAGTACTTAGGGAAGTGGGGGATCACCAGCCCATAGGGCTGTATCCAGAGGTTTGGGTACAGGCCCGGGACAGGACTTGGAGTGGGTTAGTCCAGGCAAGTGCCTGGCCAGTACTGTATGCTTTAGCAAAAAGCAGCAGATAGAGCTTTCTTAACTTCCTGGAACCTCACGTTGTCCCAGGGAATGTATTTTGAATTGCTATCTTTGCAGACTTTTGTTGAAAGTGAAGTTCAAGGTTTCTAATTCACCCATCACCACTACAAGAGAGGTGCTAATTAGAGCAAATTTTACTGTTGGTTTACAAGTATATTAATGATAATAAAGAGTGTGTCAATTAATCTAATAATTTCTTGAGAGAATTTTGCATGTGCAATTGAGTGCCATATACAATATGTAAGCCAAAAAATTAATTCAGACTTAACTGTCACCAGAATTGGTAAAGGAAAGAAAAGCATTGTAAAAGTAATTAGTAAAGAGTACTCTGTGGAATCACTTTTACACATTTGTTTCAAAAGTCATATATCAATATCCAAATAGCTAAAGGGACTACTTCATGAGTCCCTCAGTAATTTTAACAAAACATAGACTACAGTAAGGTCAAACTTATAGCCATTAAAGGAAGATGGCAAAACTGAGTATAATTGTGTTATCATACCTGTATAAAATTACTTTAATAGCTTATAAAATGGTAGTCTAAAAATCCATCATATGGTACAGGGAACTATCTTATGATGCTTCCTGGAAATCAAACTGACTATTAATTACATTAAAATATGTGGTATGGGTCAAACTGGCTTACAGGTCTGAGTAAAAATGGAGGTTGGTATCCAGTATGACACACAAAAGTGACTGACTTATAATACATTGAGTAAGTGGCTGAGAGTCCCAAGGACACATAAACAGTTGACAGCAAATGCAAAAACCGAACTTAACTCTAGCGCTTATTATTAACTGCAATCCTATCATTTTTCTGAAGCTTTGTATCATTTTGTCTTACCCTGAGTGAAATATGTTATCTCATGATAGAACTCTGCTTATGAAAATTGTAATGCATTATTTAATTTTCAAGGTTAGTATTCCTGATATTTTATTAACAATAATATCAGTGTTATACTATAACAATAATAATGAGGCTCAAATCATAAAAGGCCTAGATATTCACCTGCTGGTTATTTGAGGTGTAGCTAACATTTAATTTCTTATGATGTTTCATAAACTCCAAAATCTAGTTATTTAACCTTCTCAACACCTTGAGGAGACTAGTGGATGAATTTTATTACCTCTGCTTTGAAGAGGAGCAAATGAGACTGAACTGATTGCAGAAGACCAAGTTCAGAACTTAGATGTTGCTTGGACTTGGTTCAATAAGAATATGTGGGTTGTTTCTTTTCTTTCCAGGAGAAAGTGAAATAATCTCATTAAAAGTCATAACTAAACTCAGGTTTCCTGTGCATTTTTAGGTAGCTGACAAACTTCGTATAAATATCAGAGCTACTTGTAAGCCAAAGAAAGGAATAGCAGTTGTTTCCCCTATTTTATCTTATCAACTGGCTGTTTGTGCAGCTGGATTTGTAGTTCTTAAATAGAATAAATATGCAGCAAATAGAACTGATCTATAGTTTTAAAAATATACGTCTAAAAATTACAATATTTGAAATTTGGAAAATCTCTGACTAGTTTGAATCAGTTTCATTATAAACTCAGTGAACAATAAGAAATGTGGCAAACATCTATTCTGACATATGACAAACCACACAGTGTGGAAATCTGGGATATATTCATATCGTCAGGATTAGTTCCTGTACAGTTTGATGATATTATTCCATCTTTGCTTAAACACAGACTTACAGAGTTATTCCTATTGACTGATGATAAAAAAAAAAATCAGGTCAATATCAATCACGGGAAAACAGGCTTTTTAAAGGGTTTTGTAATGATAGATACAAGCTGGAATGTATTCTTAGCGTGTTTACTATGAATGGTCTTCTTATATGTTTAAATATATTTTAGAATACAAAAGCCCTAATGTCTTTCAGAGAATATAGCAGAAGTCATGCAGCTCCTATTTATAATTAATTTCTAGACTGAAATTTTGTCTTCATCTACTAAAAAACCTGCCTACCTAATACTTTTTCATGACAACACAGAAACTCAAAGGAAGAGGAAATTATCAGATAACAAAATCTCTGCAGTATTCAGGCCTATCAGCAGATTTTTCAAAACTCAGTCTTATCAACAAGTTATACTCTGCCTTATGTCATATCTGAACTACACCAAAATTAGTAAAATGCAATTTCCTGCCAGATTTTTTTAAGACTTCTTTTTTTACTGTAGTGTTAGAAAGCTGCCATTCCATGCTCATCAGAGAACTATATGCTGTAGATAAATTAGAGACTCTTAAGAGATGATATATTATGCTACTTGATTTCTATCAAAGAGTAAAACACCATATATTAAATTATAATACTTTATTTCTAACAAAGAATAAAACATCCTATGGGTTTGTGCAGTACTGGTAATGTAATTTAGACATACACAAAAAGTCAAGAAAAGCCCCTAAACCGCTAATAGCACAATGTGGCTTAAAATGATCTTATGTATATTGCAATTTGTCTGGACATAATGCAAACAGAAATAAGTAAGCACAACTGGGTACGCGTTTAATGCTTATTTCTCCCATTCCTCACCCTCTCCCAAAAAAATGCACTGAAAAAAATTATCTCAGTTCTTGTGATCCTGTATTGTGGTCAAGGAAACGACATAAGTAAAACTCCGGCTGAGACACAGTGTGTCAGGGTGCAGTGTCATGTGCTCTGCGGGAAGATACCACTGCTGCACAGGTATAAATGTGCTGAGGGCAGCCCCTTTCAGTGAGTTCCATGTGAGAGTCTGACACCCTGTTTTTAAGGACAAATGCTAAGGGGACCGTTATCTATAGTCTCTGCCACTGGCCCAGTGACATGGGTAAATCACACGGGTCCCTGGAAGAGGAAGAAAAGCAGGCTTTATAGAAAGATTTGGGAATTTCTTGACATAGAAGGGAGAAGAGCTCAAGGGTGTTAATCAATGACCATACCCTTAGACTTGCAGGAAAAAGAAATTCTAGCCCACCACTACTGCTGATTAACTGAGTTTTTGCATGATGAGGTAAGCCTTGCAAAGGAGGCCAGTCTTTTGTTATTTACAGGGACTGAATCTTTCAAATAGTTTAAGTTACTGTGGTTAAAATTCCTTTTCAAAGTCAGTATTCATTAGCATTCTTACTGTTCTGAAAGGAAGCTAGGCTTAGCTGGAAATGTTAGGCAAATCTGTGATCGGGTGACTCAGTGAGTCATTAGGTTACAATCCAGAAAGGCTATGACAAAAAAGGGTGTTAGTGTACTTACCTGAATCACATCTGTGCGCTCACTTGGTTTGGAAACATATCAGCCCCGTTGAAAATAATTGGGAATGGCAATTCCTCGTCTGAGGTAGACTCTGCAAAAGTATTAATAAAAAGACAAGCAAGAACACAATAGGTTTCTTTAGACTGTCAAAAAAGGCAAATCCAAAAATTTGCTTGCATTATAAAAGTTTAGGTCGTAAAATTAACTGCATTTTTTTGGTACACAGGTATTTATGTATCTAATACTTAGAATTTGCAGCTGGATTTTTAGAAGTGCTTGGGCACTGGTGGAATTGGTGCTGTAATGCTGAACTGCAAACTTCTAATCTGGAAGTTTTGACTGGAAGTTGGAGAGTGAAAAAGCTGTTTGCATTCAAAATTGTGATCCTGAAACCTCACTTTAGTGCCATGGCACTAACAGTTTTTAACAGCCCTGCTACTAGTAAGGCTATTTAGTAAGGCTATATTTAGTGTGCAGGAAGCAGTCTTGAAAAGAACCCAGGTTTACTTGCTCCTAAATTAGCACTTTAATAACTGGCCTCTTTTTCTCGGTATATCTTTGCTTCTGTTTTGCTTCCGTAGAGTGAGTGGCAGACTTCAGACTTCAGCTGCAACACTGTAAACCCTCTGGAACGTCCTTGGATTTAAATAGAAAAGATCAGAACTGACACTTCAAGAAGATGTGTATGTCCACTAATAGACTACATTAAAGTACTTTGTGTAATAAAATACTAGTTTCATCTGAGTGACAGTCTTTCACCGACATGGGCGAGCTCCAAGAATCGGGGAATTCTTAGAAATTACTGAAAGCTTAGTAACTCTAGGGTTTTTTAAGCAAGTGATCATAGCTGTATCACTACTAGCAGGCTGTCCTGCTTCCTCGCTGCTGCAGCGCTTGCCCTCAGCGTGGCTCCGCGTGGTGACAGAGGTGGCGCCGGGACGCCCTTTGCTCGCTGGCCTGGCAGCCTGGCGGGGAGGAGACTCACCGCCTGCCGAGCCCGGGCTGGGGAACACGGGACGCGTGTGAAGCGATGCGCTGGGGCACGGGGCACACAGCACTCCGGAGCCGAAGCCTGCCTGCGGGCTTCCCAGTGACTCCTCAGGAAATATGTGGCCCGGCCAGAACGCCCTGAGCCGCAGCGCGGCGGCGCGGGCGCGGAGGGCGCTCCCGGCGCGCCCAGGTGCGGCCGCCTCCTGCGGCGGGGAGGGAGCTC